>OFHU01001290.1:0-159979 GCA_900245905.1 Lacerta viridis | reverse complement strand
AGTGCACCATCGACCAGAATGCCACTGTGTGCCCCAAATGGCTCAACAAGGTGGGGAAAATAATTTCATTTTATTCGATTTCCCATCCCATAAACTCAATGTCACCGTGCTTTGTGGGGGGCTTTCTTCAAATGCCTTCTGCATTTCTTGAAGATCTAACAGTAGGTCCCTGTTTAATTATTTATGTGCCTGGAATCAGCTGTTTTGGGGGTGTAATTTCAAGTCAGTTTTTTCAAGTTTAAACCATAAGAAACCTAAAATTTGTAGGAGAGTGTGGCTTTTGGCAGCCTCAGTGCTGGCAACATTTCCTGAAATGCTCCTCTAAATCCATGTTCTTTGGAGCAACTTCCAGAAAAGTGTGCAGTAGATTTGTTTGCCAGAAGAGATGGCCTCCTAACTTGAACCCTTCAAGGAAATTTAACCACCTCTCAACTTTTGCAATTAGTTACTTTCCCAACATGTGGCACAAACCAAAAACTAGCATTATTTTCTGATAATGGTTTTACTGTGCTCCTGTATGTCTGCTGCTGTAATACTGTGATGCTAAAAGGCTTTGTGACACCTCCCTCCTAATCAAATATGTTTGTGCAAATATGTTTTTTAAAAACTGAATCTTACAATGAAATATAAAGTACTGAGAAAGAGCTGTTGGGAAAACCTACTGGATGGCAGACTTGAAAGCTGTGGTTCTCAATCAAGCCCACTTTGATATTTGGGCCAAATCTACAAAAGGTTCCACTAGGGTCACTATGGCCCTCAAATGAAAAGGGTTTAGCTAACTCTGTTTAATACCGTGATCATGACACATTATCATGTACAAGAGGGGAAACCGAAACAGAGCTGAGCAACAGGGGAAGGGAAGTGGAAAGAACTAGGGTTTTGATCAAACAGGGAAACATTCTCATAGGAGGGTTTGCTGCAATCAAGCAGTGTATCAATTTGGTTAAATGTAATTAATCAAGTAATACATTGTAACCATCATTAATACATCAGCCTTAACACATTTTCCTTGATGCCCCTTTATGCTTAGCCCCTGCCTACTTCCAGGTGTGTGGAAAGTTGCCAGCCTGGATTCTTCAAAGTGGCTCAGGAAGGAATGCTGCTCTGCTGCTATGACTGTGTTCCCTGTGCAGAAGGAACAATTGCCACTCAGGAAGGTGGGTGACACCAGCAGAAAGGCCTGCCTTTGGGGAAGAGGACACGGGACTTTTCTGGTGTCCAGCGTTTATTAAAGGGAAGTTTTAGAAATAATGCACTGCTACAACGCAACTGGACATTTTCCCCATTGAGTGTTCATACACCCTAAATTAACAGGATCAATGACAACTGGAAGCCTACGCAGAGGGGGAGAAAATCCTGAGATGTGGGAATTTGACAGTACTTTGACAGTTAGTCAAACTTGGCACAAGAGGCTCAATGAACTCCAAGATGATGGTCGGGCACAAATGTTTCATACAGTTGAGTCCAATAAGGTCCCTTTTGTGTGTCATCTTAGAAGCTTTTGGCCTCGGGACCCTTTTCCTAACATTGACATCTTTTCAGGAAAGGGGTCATCAGGGTTTAATTCTTTTATTCCTATCAGAAATATTAGTGAGGGCCTACTGTTTTGTGGTTCCCTTAGTAGGTGGAATCCTCTCATCAGTGTTTTTACCACTGATTTTTATTTATTTTTATTGAATATAGTTATGTTTTCTTTTAGTGGAGACCACTTTGGTATTACTTTTTGTTAATGAAAAGCAGTACAGAAGGCCATAAAGTTGATTTTCCTTGTGTTCATTCCAGATGCCCAGCATTGCACCAGGTGTCCTGAAGATCAGCATCCAAACCAGGCCAGAGATCTGTGTTTCTACAAGATCTTCACCTTCCTGGCTTATGAAGAATATTTGGGGATCTTCCTAACTTCCTTTGCCCTATTCTTATCCTTAACCACAGGTGTTGTGCTAGGAATATTCATTATATTCCGAGAAACTCCCATAGTCAAAGCCAACAACGGAACCTCTCCTATATCCTCCTCATCTCCCTCTTGCTTTCCTTTTTGTCCTCCTTCTCTTCATTGGAAGGCCAAGGAAAGTGACCTGTCTTCTCCGACAAGTGCCTTCAGCATCATCTTTCAGTTGCTCTCTTCTGTGTTGGCAAAAACCATCACTGTGGTTATGGCCTTCCTGGCCACTAAGCCAGGAAACACGATGAGGAGATGGCTGGGGAAGAATCTGGCCAACTCCATTGTCATTTCCTGTTCTAGTGTCCAAATTGTCATCTGCACCACCTGGCTGGGGATCTCTCCCCCATTCCCAGACTCCGACAAGCACTCACAGACTGCAGAGATCACCCTGCAGTGCAATGAAGGGTCTGTTGCCATGTTTTATGCTGCCCTCGGCTACATGGGATTCCTGGCCTCCATCTGCTTCACGGTGGCTTTTCTGGCCAGGAAACTGCCTGGGTCCTTCAATGAAGCCAAGCTGATCACCTTCAGCATGCTGGTCTTCTGCAGTGTTTGGGTCTCCTTTGTGCCCTCCTACCTGAGCACAAAGGGGAAATACATGGTAGCCGTGCAGATCTTCTCTATCTTGGCCTCCAGTGCTGGGCTTCTGGGCTGCATCTTCATTCCCAAGTGCTACATTATTATACTGAGGCCAGATCTGAACCTGAGAGAGCACCTGACAAGAAAAAAAACCTAAACAGGACATTTGATTCTTAGCTGTAAGGAAATCATAGAATCAAGTAAAAGTTCTACAAGAAAAGTTAGTACATGGAAGGACATTACTGGAAGTTTTGGTTTTGGAGAGGACAGTAACATTGATTTTAGGTAGTCAGGAAGGAAATGGGTGGTCTTCAGAGAAGTAAAGTTGGCAGACTAAGACATAAAGAAAGTGGAACAGTTGGGTGCATGTGATGACCTCATGTAGACAGGGCTTTTTCAGTTAGAACTCAGAGGAACTCAGTTCTGGCCCCTCTCAGGTGGGTGCCATTGCCATTCTAAGAAAAGCAGGATGAGTTCCGGCACCTCTCTTTCAAAAAAAATACCACTGTATGCAGGCATGTCCTGGTATTTAAGCTAACCAAAGGGAATGTGAACAATTTGACATCAGAAACCATGCTTGGCAAAAGCAATTGGAAAGTATAGAAGCTGGTGTTTCTGTGCAAAGAAGTTGTCTCCTCCTCAGAAATAGCTACATCTGGACAGAATCAGCCTTTCTGGAAATGTATTTGCTAATTTGCATGTTTCAGTTTATATTGCTCTCTGTTGCTCTTGCTATTTGGTGGTTCCTGTATTTAAAAATACAAATTTAAATGAAAATGGATTAGGACTGCTTCCAAAACACCTTTGAGCAGAGGTGGCAATATGGGAAATCCAGCCTCTCTAGTCTCAAAGCCACTGTCAGCTTCTATCTTGGCCTCCAGTTCTGGGCTTTTGGGCTGCATCTTCATGCCCAAGCGCAACATTATTGTGCTGAGGTCTAATCTGAATACAAAGGCATATTTAACAATAAACAGCAATGAAAACCACCTTGAGCTTTCATGCACACATGTGTGCCCAGATAGCAGGGGGCAAGAGGTAAGTTTGGCTAAGCCGTTGGAGATGTCCGAAGGTTGTTTTTCAAAAAGTTGCTCGTATTGACTTCCAAACTCCCTTCCCAGAGTGCAGACTTGGAGTGTGACCTTCCCCACGTCATGCTTCACTTTCAGCCATGTTTGGAATTCAAAATTAATTCAGCAGTCTCTTCCCACCACATTTGCTTTCACCGGCTACCTCTCTTGCTCTTCTTCTTCCTCCTCCTCCTCTGGCCCAAGCCTTGAGGAACTGCTTCTTGAGCGGAGTTTACACAGAGGAGAGCTGCTCTGGTTAGAGAGAATAAGGAACTGAAGTCACTTAAGCATGTTCTTGTCTACTCAGAAGACATACTGAGTTGGAATGAACTTTCTTCAAAATGGGCTGTGAGAGGGAAACACTCCCTCTGGGAAAATTTCAAATGTAAGGCAGTCGGGGTGGGCCTGGCCTGAACAAAAGTGACTAGCAGTTCAAGCAGCACCGCTGACTTGGGCCCTATACTGTGGGTGCCCAGCAAGTGTACAATGCCAGAACATCATGACATCGTATAGGCTTTAGTGCAGGCGCAGCCCTAGCCCAGTTGCTACTGGGGCACCGGAGTGCCAGAAGTTAAGTGGCAGTCGACGGGAGTGGACGGCGTGTGGTGACAGCAGTAAGGGTTGAAGGTCGAGCATCCACAGAAAAAATATTGTGGTTGTCTGGGCTCACAGGGTCCCCTAAAGTTGATGTCCCTAAGTTCAAGGGAGGAGGGTCTGGTGTCTCAGAATTGGCAGGTAGAACTGGGAGTTTTCACAAACATGTTTTTCTCCCAACTACTACCCCTGCACATGAATATTCACAAACTGTTTACGATGTTGTAGAGCTGCTGCTTCTTTCCTTTGTAATTATCAAAATCATAGTGATTTTATTTCATCTTCTCAACCGAGTTCCAGAGACTTCTTCACAGATCGCAGTTGAGTGCACTGAAGTAAACTTGAGAATCAAGAGCAATATGAGGCAACATCTTGCATTTGGAAAAGACATGGTACAAAAATGCCTTTTGTTGCAATGAGAGTTTGGGTTGGAATTTAGGACAGGTGAGTTGAATGATGCAGGTGTGAGGTTGACTTCCATCCCCTTCAAATCTGAAGCTGTGACTGGGCTCCATCAACATTAGGAAAGCAGAAAGAGTTTGGCTTCATGGAAGAATTCTCTGAGATGAGCAGTCACAAGGAAGGGAGCTGTTCTAGAATGGGATTGCTACTGCTTTTGCTGTTGCTGTTGCTTCTGCCTTATGTGGAATGTGGGGTGAAGGTGAAATGCCCCTTGACTCTGGAGAGAGATGAGATAGACCCATTCAGTTATTCCAGACCAGGAGGTCACCTCATGAGCGGGGTCATCTCTGCCACAATGGCTACGTTTATTCCACACACTTTCAAGGAGTCTCCCTCTACCAGCTTTAGAGAGTAAGTCATTTTATGGAATGGGATTAGAGATGTTCCTTTAGCTACCAAATTCATGAGTCCCAATTCCCAGGCTCTCTCCTACTATTCAAACTACAATAAAGAAGATTCCACCTAAACATTAGGAAGAACTTCCTGACAGTGAGAGCTGTTCGGCAGTGGAATTTGCTACCAAGGAGTGTGGTGGAGTCTCCTTCTTTGGAGGTCTTTAAGCGGAGGCTTGACAGCCATCTGTCAGGAATGCTTTGATGGTGTTTCCTGCTTGGCAGGGGGTTGGACTGGATGGCCCTTGTGGTCTCTTCCAACTCTATGATTCTATGATTCTATGATCAGAGGCCTGTGGCTAAAGGAGTTCATTCTTGGTTTCGCAAGTGGAAAAGGCCAGGGCCCCTTCTGCATTGCAGAACCAGGCATTGGGCTCCCCATACCCCAGCCCATATAAATAAGAGACCAATAAGACTGGTTTTGGGTCAAAACATGCCACTACTTTATTGAATACAGACGAAAGAGATTTGGCTTGGGCATGGAGCAATCTAAATACTTCCGACCTGCCTGCCAGAAGTGACGTGTGGTCAGTCCAGGTGGGGGTTCCTAAGACTTACATCAAAGAGGGTGACCCCTCCAGGGACCACCATGTGGGGGAGTGCCTTCGGCCCTGGGCAAGCAGATGTGGACACTCCCCCTGGATCCCTTTAACAGGATACCCCAGCATTTGGAGGGGCAGGCAGAGACTACAACTTCCCTTCCGTCCAAAACACAGGATTGCCCCAATGCCCAACCAGTTGTGATGATTGCTATGAGGTAGGCAAAACCAACCAGGTAAGAGCTGATTAGCCTGGTGGGCAAATTCCTACCCGGACCCATAAAGAACGGCGACCACTATAGCCACAGCCAAGTCACTGACAATCAGCTTGAACTGAGGGAAGGTGGGCAGAGAAACCAGGCGAAGGAACGAACAGGCAGTGCCCCATGTGCGGGCTGCTTAAATGGGCTTATGCCCCTCACTGCCTGTCAGGAAGGGCACTGGAGTTCTAGTTCCCTCATCATGGGCCCAGGAAAGTCTCTGCCATCTCACAACCAAATCCACTATGAACTTCAGCACCCTGATAGCCTTAAATATCTGAAGGAAACCGCTGTAAATATCTTCTAGAATTCCTCTATACTGAGTATTCATTCTCACTAATTTAAGTGTTTGGAACCCCTCGAATCTTGCATGAAACACTATTAACTGTAAAAACTTGTCAAAAAAGGCAGAACTGAATAGCCTTAAATATCTGAAGGAAACTGTTGTAAATATCTTCTAGATTTCCTCTATACTGAGCATTCAGTCTGATTATTTTTCTATTTACTTTCTATCGAGAATTTGTAGTGATTATTTGCATCCAACAACAAACCACAGGTAGGGAAGGTTTCAAAAGATATGTTCCAAAGGAACCCTCCAATCTTATGACACTACAAAGTGAAAATAGGAAACCATGAAAATGGGGAAACTACAGAAAGGTCGCCTTCATTTCTCTGACAAACTTGCCCACCTCTGCTGCTTTTGCTAAGCAGAGCTCTGTCCATGGGTGGGCTGCTGCGGAAGGGAAAGGAGCACTTAGTTTCCTCCACCACCACCACCAGAACTTTGTGAGGAAGCTGCAAGTTGTAGTTCTGGAAACAGTTTGAGG
Organism: Lacerta viridis; assembly: GCA_900245905.1. Lineage (NCBI taxonomy): Eukaryota > Metazoa > Chordata > Lepidosauria > Squamata > Lacertidae > Lacerta > Lacerta viridis. The sequence goes on along the minus strand of OFHU01001290.1, from coordinate 153,317 downwards.
AAAGGGTCAGAAAGCTCTTGGATTTCAAGGGGGATGTTGAAGGACCTGGGTGCCCTATCTCCAAAATTGAATTGTGGAGCAAGGTCAGTCAGAGGGCTAATGCTGTCAGACTTCTACTAAAGTTCAGCCTGTATATAGAAATAAACAATTTGTCAAAAAAATAATGTTGCAAACTTCCAGGAACTTCCTTTCAGTGAAGAAAACTTGGGTGCATCTTAAACAACAATATGAATGCTAAGAAGGACAAGGCTGCTGTGAAAGCACATCACTCAGACACAGACACGGCACAAGTGACTTTTCTTTTTTGCTTTTTAAAAGTTATTATTTTTGTTTTATTATTAGCGTGGAAATTCTAGCATGGGGTTGGTTGTGTCTAAAGCTGTGATGAACCCTAGGATTTACAGCATAAACTGTTGTTATCACTGATTTCAAATCAAGTGAAGAGAACCACACACTCAGAGGACCCCCAGAGCATATCAGGAGCACAAGACGCTGTGATTCAAATGAAATCACTCTAATTCTCTCCTCTAAATCACGAAGGGGGCAGTAAATTTTTCATTTAATGAACCTTTAAAATATTATATCTGCTCTTGCTCTTTAAATGAGGATCAGCTGTTGAGTTTTGGGCATCCTTTGAGTCTTTCTATCAGCCATTATTCTTTCCATGGCTGTGCATGACTAATTCCACCACTAGAATGATCATCTTCATCCATTTTGTTTCCCAAAAGATAAAAGCTGTTGGTTGAACAAGACTATCCAGCCACCTACACATCATAAAATGAGGACTGGTTGTTGAACTTCCAGTTTTGGCTCTGGATCAGGGTTAGAATAAGTAAAGTTCTATGAATTGAATTCAGAGGTTTTTGTTGCTGATTTTGTTCCCCTCAGTTGTTTGTGTTTGTAATACTATGAAAAACCAATAAAGTTTTTAAAAGAAGAAGAAGAAGAAGAAGAAGAAGAAGAAGAAGAAGTGTGCAGAAGTGTGCACACAAAAGCTCATAAAAAAGAAGTTTAAGTATAAGCAGGGAAGGTGTTTTGTGCCAGAGGTCAAAGGGCTGGGGCCCCTCCCTCATCTGGCTGATAAGAGCCAAACAAGAGTGTGAGAGGGAGCTAGACTAGAAGCAGGAAGATATCAGAGAGGACCAGACATGCTTGATTTCTGCTTCAATCCAAGGCTGTAGCTATGGGAGAAGAAAGACCTTCTGGGGTGTTAATGCTGTGAGCCCCTGCATCACAGGCTCCAGTTGTATATATGTGTAAATAAATTGTATATCATTAGGACACCACAGTCTTCGCTGTCCTTCATTCCAAGTAGACCGAACCACACATAACTGTTTGGAACCCCTCGAATCTTGCATGAAACACTATTAACTGTAAATACTTGTCAAAAATGCAGAACTGAATCTGATATATTGCTGGAATGCTGGATAATGATTGTGTACTATGTACATTTTTGCAGGAAAGCAGGAACAAGGTACTGGCTATTCCTGTCCTTTTTGTTTGCCATTCGGCAGATCAACCAGAATCCCAGCCTCTTGCCCAACATCACACTAGGTTACAGCATCCATGATAACTTTTTTCATGGAAGGGTGACATATGAAACTTTGGCAGACCTGCTCTCTTCTGGGCAGGTGAATGTCCCAAACTTCAACTGTGGGGAACAGAATCAGCCACTCGCTGTTCTCGAAGGGAGTGACTGTGACTCTCAAAACTCCATCCTGATTTCCACCATGTTGGGCATCTATAAAATCCCACAGGTAAGAATGGAGAGGGGTGTAGGCTGTTTTCATACCACCTTTTCTTTCTTTCCATGTGTGTCAAATGCAATGATACTAGAAATTGGAGTGAGTGGAAACATTTTTCCCGAGCAAAACACTAGTATTTTGTTTATTAATTTAAAACATTTACAACCCACCTTAGAATTTAAAAATCTTGTTGTGGTGTACAGCAAAAACAGTAACACATCAATGATGCAAAAGAAAATCAGGAAAACAGTAGTACAATAACAAACAAAAAACTGCTTTAAGTTATTTCTAGAGACAGAAACAGAGTCCAATGTTATGTGTCAAGGAAAATATTTATCTTTAAAATAAAATTATTTGCTGTTTGATCCAAAAATTTCAGCTTTGATCCAAAATAAAAACAACCCAACAATCTTCCTCTTCTTGCCAGGTCAGTTATGCTTTTGTTTCCCGAGTTCTGAGTAGCAAGAGGAAGTTTCCCTTTTTCTACAGGATGGTCCCCCAAGAAGATGCCCTGTACCCCGGAATTGTCAAGCTGCTCCATCACTTCAGTTGGACATTCATTGGTCTTCTTACTCAAGACACCGACAACGGAGAGAGGTTCGTGAAGACCTTGACGCCTCTGCTTATAAAGAATGGCATTTGCGTTGCCTTCTCACAAGACTTCATCCTAAAACTAGGCATTAACACATTGACATTCAGTAGTTCTCAATTCATTGAGTGGGGACAAGTCAATGTATATCTTTACTATGTAGAAAATATTTATTTAACAGTGGGGCTGAAAATTCTGAAAACGTTGATCCCTGTTTTTAAAAAACCCACTGCAGGAAAAGTCTTGATCACAACAGCGATGTGGGACATCTCCTTGAACTTAATTTTCAGTGGTTTAGATTACCAGCACTTCCCAGGTATTTTTTCTTTTTTCCTTGCGAAAAATAATTGGGCACAATATGATGACTTTAATCGCTTTTTCTTTGCTATCAAGAAGTTTTGGGAGGATAGCTTTAATTGTTCCTATGTAAAGCATGCATTGTCCGTGAAAGGCCGGACAAGATGCAGAGAGAGAGAGAAACTGGAGATACTTCCCCAAGAAGATCTGGAAAGAATCCTCTCTTCAGACAGTCACAGGATTTACAACACCGTCCATGCTGTGGCGCATGCCTTAAATGCTGCGTATTCTTCTAGATCCAAGTGGAGGTTGAAGGATGGTCTGGAAGTTCAAAGGCTAAAGCCATGGCAGGTATTTCCTTTCCCATCTCTGCCAAATATGATGGTCCAGAATTATTGTCTTGGAGGTTGAGAACTTGGGGAATGTAGTGGGTGAAATTGATCAAACTGCTTTTTGAAGTGCCCTGAATTGGATCCTCTTTGTGCCCCCAATACACAAAATTCCCTGAGAGGACACTGCCCCTCTGGTAATGGACCTCAGTCCCTCCCCTTTGCCTGCAGTGTCCCATTTGGAGCAAGACCCCTAACCCCCAATGTAAGAATTCCCTTTGGCAAGAGAGATGGTGTTGCAGGCTGCCTCTCACCATATGGCAGCGGTTTTCAACCAGTGAGCTTGAATGGCTGTCAGGGGAGCTGCGGGCAGAACCAGCTTCCCTCCCTCCCTCCCGCTTGCCTGTGAGTGGCGCTGCTTCCCCAGGCCAAGACCTGCCTGTTCCTCAAGGGCAAGTGGGTTGGCTTGCTGCACTGTGTGCCACTGCTTTCTTCACCTCCTTTCCTTCCTCTTCCTCTTCCTTCCCCTCCCCTCTCCCCTTGCTCTCTTTCTCTCTTCCTTTCCTTCATTCCTTCCTTCCCCCAGCAGGCAGTAGGAACCACAGTGGCAGCAGCCCAGATCCCAGGAGCCACAGCAGCCATCAGCCCCCACTACCCTCCACAACTCCCCCCCCTGAAGAGCCATGATGCATCTTTACATCTGCCCTATTGCACCACTGCCCCCCCTTTCCTGGGCCACCTTGCAGACCCCAGCAACCCCCTTCCTCCCCTCCCCACCCCAGCTATTTCGTTTCTACGCTTGTTCCCACACTGAGCTCTCCATTTACCATCTCCCCCGCCCCCCCAGCCATCCTCCCAGAACAGGAGCCCAGTTTCTCTAAGGTGCTACTGGAAAGAATTTTCTATTTTGTTTCGACTATGGCAGACCAGCACGGCTACCCACCTGTAACAGGAGCCCTTCTCTGTTTTTCTCAGGGCACTAGGGTGCCTAGGAACCAGTGGCCAACTCTGGGGCTGATTTTCCTGGCTCATTGAAACACCTGGGCTCCTCTCCTTGGTTCCTGGCAGCTTTGCACAAGCTAAATTTGGGGGTGCATACATAATTTTGCTTTTCCGGCATTCCTGAGGCTGTTTTTCCACTCTTAGTTTTCTGGTAATCAATTTTGCCTTTATATACATCCCACCCCCGACCTCCGCTTTGCTTTTTACACATCTCAGGATTCATTTCTTTTCCCATCCTCATTGGACAGTGGTTTTCAAGCGAAATAATAATAATAATAATAATAATAATAATAATAATAATAATAATAATTTATTATTTGTACCCCGCCCATCTGGCTGGGCTTCCCCAGCCACTCTGGGCAGCTCCCAAACGAATGTTAAAACAATACAGCGTTAGATATTAAAAACGTCCCTAAACAGGGCTGCCTTCAGATGTCTCTTAAAAATAGGATAGCTGCTTATTTCTTTGACATCTGATGGAAGCGTGTTCCACAGGGTAGGGCGCCACTACCGAAAAGGCCCTCTGTCTGGTTTCCTCACCTCTCGCAATGAGGGAACCGCCAAAAGGCCCTCGGCATTGGATCTCAGTGTCCGGGCTGAACGATGGGGGTGGAGGCGCTCCTTCAGGTATACGGGAAATGCTGCAGTGCCCTGAGGTGCCGTGAATGATTGGGGGGGGGACCACATGCAGCATGGGCCTCTGTCCCTCCTTTCCCCCCTCCCTCCTCTTAATAGATAAATTAGATTCCGTAGGTCACATGAACAGAAGTGGCCACGTGTTTGTGGAAGCGAAGGTTCATCAACTGCAAAGTGTGCCTCATGTTTTCTGACAGTTTGTTCACAGATCAGAGAGAGACAAGGAGGCACCAGCTAACTTGCAGTCAGTCGTTTTATTAATGAAGCAGAGCAGAAAACAAGCAGATGCCCCACTTTAGCAAACAGTTGCCTGGACTGTCTCGCACCTCCCACTTCCCCACATTCCCTCTGTGTCAGGCCCCTCCCTCTGTCTATGGTGAGCCCCCAGGGACCCTTTCTGTTTCTGCCTGGCTCCCTGCTCTGTGCTATGCACCAGACACCTTGTTTTGGGACAGGGGGGTGGGCTTTCAGGCTGCCAGCAGAAAAGCTGTCGGGGACGACAACAACTCCGTGGTGACACTGCTAGGTCTGATTCCTGCTTGTTTCCCCATTTCCTCATCCTCCACACTCCCAGTATCTAGCACTTCAGAGCTCTTTCCCTCCTCTGGGGCGTGTCCAGTTATCCACCACCAGGAGCCAGGCTCCAAGTCCTCTCCCTCTGTGCTATCCCTAGGGGGCCCTTGATCAGGTGGTTTCCACCACACCTTGTCATCTAGTCAGTCCCTGATATGAGCCGTACCTCCACCATGGAGGGGGCTGTACTGCCCACAGACAGACAGACCCAAGGGGAAAACTAAGGTCCATCTCTGAGGGTCTTCTGGCAGTTCCCTCACTGCAAGAAGTGAGGTTACAGGAAACGAGGCAGAGGGCCTTCTTGGTAGTGGCACCCACCTATTGGAACGCCCTCCCATCAGATGCCAAGGAAATAAACAATTATCTGGCTTTTAAAAGACATCTGAAGGCAGCCCTGTTTAGAGAAGTTTTTAATGTTTGATATTTTATCACATTTTTATTATTATTACCAATAATATTCTCTTGGGAGCTACCCAGAGTGGCTGGGGTATAAATAATAAATTATTATTATTATTATAATTATTATGTAGTAATGGAGTCATGGACTCACAAAGGTTGAAAACCTCTGGCTTGAGGCTTCTTCCTTCCTGACCTGGGTTCTATGTTGGAACCTACTGAATTCCACTAAGCTCCAGCCTTTGTCCAAGCGACGGGAGCCTATATTATTTGGGTGTCTCATGTACTTATTAGGATGGAGTTAGATATACATGGACACTTGTAGTATTTTTTGGTGTCCTTTCATTACTATCCTATTAATATTCATTAAACCCATCTTTTCATTATTAAGTTGAATGGGGAATACACCCAAATAACTGTGCATGTGTTGGCAGCCTAAGCAAATATCCCCAGGCATAAATTTCAGTGTAGCCCACACTCAAAGCTACTTAAGTCTGCACCCAGATCCAAGTCAGAGGAGAGCCAGGAGTTGAAAGTTGGATAGCCATTTTTTTTTTTACCATATTCCAAACACTGCCCTTTTCTCTGCCATTCTAGCTCCACCCTTTCCTGGGAAATGCCCAGTTTTACAATTCTTCCATGGATGGAGTGTACTTGGATGAGAACGGGGAAGTGGGAGCCGACTGGGACATCGTGAACTGGGTGCTGTTTCCCAATTGGACCTACCATGAGAGTGAGGTTTGGGAGTATCAAGAGACAGGGATCCTCCGACCTAAAGTGCACCATTGATGCAGATGTGTTGCCCAAAAGGCTCAACAAGGTGGGAGATACCGTCTATTGCATTTTATCTAATCTCTAATCATGGTCTCCTGCTTCATGTGGGGCTGCCTTCAAATGCCAGTCAACATCAGCTTGGAACATTTTGACAGCCTAGCGTGGAATCTCTGTCAAACTGTGCATATGTAGGAGTCAAATGTTCTGGAATGCAATTTCCAGGGTGGTGCTTATTGTAGTAATTAGATGAGGTGGCCAAGGTTTTCCCCAGCCATCACCATATTTAAATTGTCATGAACCCACATGCACTCACATGCATTCATACTCACACTAAAGAGAGGTTTAGCCTGTCAGCATCAACATTCAATAGTTTGACAGTCTAGGACACACTAAAGAGAGGATCAGGGTCTTTCGCTGGAGTCCTGACATGGGCTTGTTATGAATACGTGTCCACCTTTATCCTAAAGCCCACAAGAAGTTCTCACACCAAAGGAATAAACAAAGTTGGGTTTATTATATGGAACAGAAGTGACAGATATTCACTTCTGTCCACATATATGGATATTTTTGAATGATTCAGGCAGCAAAATTACACTTTAAGCAGGCTGCAACTGACAGAAAAGATAAACTCCTTGATCTAAACGGCAACAGAAATATGTAACTATTTTGAAAAGGCCTGTAGGAAAGTGAGCTTTCTGATTTCCTCACAGAAACGCACAGTAAAGAGAAAGGAAAAATGGAGCTGGAATGGAATAACTGTCCTTAAGCATCTGTAAGCTGGTCCTTGAGAATTCTGGATAAGTTCTCTTGGAGACCGCAGTGCCAACCGCCTACTGGGAAACTGGGGATTTTTTAATAGTAGTCTTCTTCATAGAGAAGGGAAAGGGCTTTGAAATGAAGAAGTCCTTTCCCTTTCTCACCTTGCCCATCCTAGTGAGAAGATAACTAAAACTGGACACCCTGTTTGCGTTCCATCCTGGTGTGCATGAAAGACTCCCATAGTGAGGAGCCATTTCCCACATTTCTGCATCTATCCCACTTGGCTGCCCTGACACCGTACAGCCTGGCTGCTTCACTTCACACCAGCTGCAGCTTCCAGATTTTCTTCATGAGTAGCCCCACGATAATAGAACCAGACGGTTAGCAGAGCATGGATAACTGAGAGCAGCCTAATCCTAACCAGGAACATCCTTGGCTAGCCAACCTGCCAAAGCTAGAAATGCACATTCAATACCCCTTGGGCCACCTGGACCTCAAACAAGCTATGCAATTGCTATAGTCCTTTCAGCCTTAAGTTAGGTTGCCAGGTTCACGTGAGAATCCTGGGCCTTCCCAAACCTCTGTCTCATTTCCAGAGGAAAAAATATATAGGCCTAACACAATTTCTTTCCTGCTTGCTGCTTAGACCTTGCCGCCTTCCAAGTGTGTGGAAAGTTGCAGCCCTGGACTGGTCAAACGTGTTCAGGAAGGAATGCCACTCTGCTGCTATGATTGCGTTCCCTGTGCAGAAGGGACCATCTCCACTCAGGAAGGTGGGTAACGCCAGCAGAAAGGGCTGCCCTTGAGGAAGAGGAAGTAGCTTCATCCCGATATACAGGATATATACAGGGGAAATTTATAACTTATACAGGATATACAGGATATATACAGGGGAAATTTAAATGTTTCAAGTGAGGAACTCTAACTGTATTCCTTATTCCTTCCTGTCTGTGACAGTTTGTTTTCCGTGATGTTTTCCCATCCATATACAGTGTTATATTTTTCATTCCTACAACTGTTGATGGTTCCCATCATCCCTTGGGAGAAGGGGTTATCTCACAGTTTCCAAAAGTCACTGCATCACTTCATCCCGTGATTTGGCTTCCAGTAAACAAGCCATCTTCAACATTTTCCAGCCTAGGAAGAACGGTCTGAATCCAGACTGCAAATAGTTAATCCAAAAGCTTCTATTCCCACAGCTGGTAGACTCCTTCCTTCGCTGCAACTGATTTGTGGCCAGTTGTCCTTATATCAAACACATTCCTTGGTGGAAAATCGAGGTTAAGGAGGACTTTTCTCCATATTTTCAAAGCGTAGCGTTCCCACCCTTTCCCTCTCAGTTCCTTTCTCTCACACACGCAGCTCCAGTTTTGTTACATTCCATATTTATATTCCATTTTCTTCCTTCATCACTTGTACAGATTAAAAAAAAAACACTTGCATTCCAGGGATGGCTGCCATATCATAAATTTAGAGAAAAACTTTGATATAAGCAAACTGTGTTCTCCCCTCCCCATCACTTTGACCAAATGAAACCGCCTCTCAATCCAAACCTTTAAAACCCTGATAGCTGGGTTCATGTTTGCAGTTTCTTATCTCATCATCTCTAGCACGTGCCTGTAGTTTACTCCAATAAAAAAGCCAATTAGCAGGATAACCTATGCTTCCAGGAACAGGATCGGGGGGGGGGTGACGGCAGCCGGATTGCTTCATAAACCCAGTGCCGTTGCATGTCCTCGCATTCCGTGGGGAGGCGAGTGCGAGGCCGCCAGGCAAATTGCGGGTGAGAGCCAGGTTCCTCTTCCAACCAAAGAGGAATGCAGAATTCAGCCATCATTCTCTGATTATCTCCATCTGTCTCTCTCCATGGTCTTGGGAGAGACATCCATCCCCTGGCGCACAAGAAACAGGAAGCCCGTTATAGCCATCTTCAAATATCTAAAGGGCCGTCACATTGTTTTTTCCTGTTCCAGTGGGTAGGATCTGAACCAATGTCTTCAAGTTACAAGAAAGGAGATTCTGACTAAACATCAGGAAAAACTCCCTCTGAAAATGATGGACTCTCCTTCCTTGGTGGTTATTAAGCAGATGTTGGATGGCCTCTGCCCTGGAGGCTTTAGTTGGGACTCCTGCGTTGCAAGGGGGTGGATTAGATGACCCTTAGGTCATGTTCCCCCCCATTGTTTTCCCCACCAATGGATGGCATACCTGTTGCCTGAAGTAGTTCATTATCGTTGATATTATTAATATTGATTCCTGATATCCTGAGTCATATACAATAATTTTTATTGTATATATTTATGGGCTCTTCTAGTGGAAACTACTTTGGTATCACTGTCTGCAAATGAAAAGCAAGACAGAAGGATATAAAGTTGATATTACTGTTGTTCTTTCCAGATGCAGAGCATTGCACCAGGTGTCCGGAAGATCAACATCCAAACAAGGCCAGAGATCAATGTCTCCCCAAGACTATCACCTTCCTGGATTATGAAGAATATTTGGGGGTTCTCCTGGCTTTCTTGGCCATCTTTTTATCCCTAACTGCAGGCTTTGTGTTAGGAATCTTCATTAAGTACAAGGAAACTCCCATAGTCAAAGCCAATAACAGGGACCTCTCTTATATCCTCCTTGTTTCCCTCTTGCTTTCCTTTTTGTCCTCCTTCCTTTTTATTGGCAGGCCAAGGAAAGCCACCTGTCTTCTCCGACAAATGGCCTTCAGCATCATCTTCTCAGTTGCCATCTCTTCTGTGTTGGCAAAAACCATCACAGTGGTGCTGGCCTTTCTGGCCACAAAGCCAGGAAACAAGATGAAGAGATGGCTGGGGAAGAGTCTGGCCAACTCCATTGTCATTTCCTGCTCCAGTGTCCAAGTTGCCATCTGCACCATCTGGTTGGGAATCTCTCCACCCCTCCCAGAGTCTGACATGCACTCCCAGCCTAGGGAGATCATCCTGCAATGCAATGAAGGGTCTGTTGCCATGTTTTATGCTGCCCTTGGCTACATGGGATTCCTGGCCTCCATCTGCTTCACAGTGGCTTTTCTGGCCAGGAAGCTGCCTGGGGCCTTCAATGAAGCCAAGCTGATCACCTTCAGCATGCTGGTCTTCTGCAGTGTTTGGGTCTCCTTTGTGCCCACCTACCTGAGCACAAAGGGGAAATACATGGTAGCCGTGCAGATCTTCTCTATCTTGGCTTCCAGTGCTGGGCTTCTGGGCTGCATCTTTATTCCCAAGTGCTACATTATTGTACTGAGGCCTGATCTGAACACAAAGGAGCATCTGACAACAAAAGCTGGTTCTTAAATGACTCACTTCCGACAACTGCTGTCCAGCAAAGCAATGATGAAAAACGCATATTTGCCTTGCAAATGTAGCATATTAAATTTAAAGGCATGTTTATGGTTCCATTTCTGGTGGTTACGTTTCAAACCTTTAAGAAGTGTCTAAATGTTTACATTTTATTTTTAATTGTGCTATTTTAACTTGGAAATTTGAGTGTCTTCCTCTTAAAATTCATACTCTTTGGCAGCTCCTGCATTTCAAAATATTGCTTTAATAGGAAAATTGATTAGGACTGCTAAAACAAATAAAGTAAAAAAGTGGAATTCAGTAGTGAAATCTTTTGATTCAAGAACAGTTAACAGATGGCATGGAAACATTATTTACAGACACACACACACACACACACACACACACACATATACACACATACATACATACATACATACATACACACAAACACACCACAATGGGAGGGGAGTTCTTAGGAGTGGTGAATAAAGATGGTAGGAATAATTTATTCCTTATTGCAAAAAGCCATTTAAAACATGTTGAACTTTGAGACATGGATTGTTCTTCATTGTAGATAGAATTAATATGTGTATTTTCCTTCACAAACATTATGCTAAAAATACTGAGAAAATTGTGCCCTAATAAATCTGTTGCTCTTCAAGGTGCCTCCAGACTATGTTGCTTTTGAGCTAGTGAGAAATGCGGGAATGTTATGGATAGTCGGAAAGGATATGTTGATTAAGTATCATCTTTCCTTCACTCATGCTAGTGAGTGTTGTAGGAGAACAGATTCTCCTCAATATAGCAGGAAACTAGTTTCCAGATTCATTTGAATCTCTTTAGTTAAGTAATCCAATCTGGCCTGCCCTGATGGATTATTCCTGGTCTCTCCTTTCATCCCTCTTAAAGAATAAAGACACATGAGTCTTTCCTTAAAAGTAACAAGACATTTACTCACATTCAGTTCAGTTTGATCCGTGAAAGGCAGGCTTTAGCTAGTAGTTACATAACAAACTGTGAGTTCATTTCATATGGAGATTGAGCTCATGTGCTGCTGGCTGACCTGTGGTTCTGACCTGTGGTTCCAGGACCGCATCAGCTTCCTCATCCTCCTCCAACAGAAGTGTAAAATATAGCAAAAATACATTAAGAGAACAAACTGGCTGCAGAAGAGCAACATGGCAGCAGGAGACAGACAAAATGGTGGCGTGATTCGGCTCATGGAGTCAGCCAGGGCCATGCCCATCTCCCAGGTCACATGCGGGGGAGGATACTCCAGACCAGTGGAGCAGGAAGTTATACTGACTGGAGTAACATCCCCCCTGCCAACAAGGAATGTTGTATTTGACTACTCCTATGACAGATCCTGAAGTTGAGGCTCCTGTACTTTGGCCACCTCAGACTCCCTAGAAAAGACCCTGATGTTGGGAAAGATGGAGGGCACAAGGAGAAGGGGACGACAGAGGATGAGATGGTTGGACAGTGTTCTTGAAGCGACTAGCATGAGTTTGGCCAAACTGCAGGAGGCAGTGAAAGATAGGTGTGCTTGGCGTGCTCTGGTCCATGGGGTCACGAATTGTTGGACACAACTGAACGACTGAACAACAACAAATGGATTACATCCCACAAGAAAGAGTGCTAGGTTTTCCCCCTTCATTTCTGTTGGGAACTATCTCAGCAAGCTTTGAGGCTGGAAAAAGGAAGATTATTTCTTCCAGAGAGCCAAAGGCCCTTTGCTAGTGACTTGAGATAACTGTTACAGGTGGGTAGCCGTGTTGGTCTGCCATAGTCAAAACAAAATCAAAAATTCTTTCCAGTAGCACCTTAGAGACCAACTAAGTTTGTTCTTGGTATGAGCTTTCGTGTGCATGCACACTTCTTCAGATACACGAAAGCTCATACCAAGAACAAACTCAGTTGGTCTCTAAGGTGCTACTGGAAAGAATTTTTGATTTTGTTTTGAGATAACTGCTCATGGTACATCCACTCGTCCCATTTGCTTTGCATCTATTTTGCAGGCTTTGCCATATATTCTAAAACTTCTTTGAGCAGAGGTAACAACATGGAGAAGTGCAGCCTCTCTAGTCTCAAAGCCACTGTCAGCTCCTTTGAAAAAAAAAATGCAGACTATCTCCAGCATGAGCTCCTAATTGATTGTGGCTAAAGTTCCTGCTACTGCTTTTCCACTACCATGATGAGTGGAGGGATTCTTCCCCCTTCATCTGGGCTGGCTCAGATTCTGTGTAGCTGAAGCTCTTTCTCCTGACTTCTTAGATATGGCAGAACTTGTCACAGTGGAAGGGAATCCGCCCAAGACCAGCTCCAGCTGGCCCTTTGGCACATAAGAGGCAGGGCAGAACTGTTAAAATAAACACACACAGGCGTTTAATCCATAGATAACAGGTGGTGGTGGTGAACCTGCATTGTGAAGGGTAGAAACAACGTCACGCTATTCGGGGTACCCTCCTGCAAGTGGGTCAAGAGAGATGCACATTTGATGACTGGTGAGATTAGGGGTCACCTTGGGAAAAGAACTGGAAAGGGAATATTCCAAGGGATGTGACTGAAGGACGGCTTTCTGATTTTTACTTGTTACTGACTTAACAGAAAAGAGGGGAAAGTCCATAAGCAACTTACCAAACACACACACACACACACACACACACACACACACACACACACACACTGTTAATCATGCAAGAGCACTAAGGACTCAGCTATACAGCTGCAAATATGATGTTTTAAGTGCATTATATAAATCTGACCCCAGATGGTGATGGTGGGCTAACAACAAATTCAATATATCTTTTTTAAAAACCTTTTTCAAAAAGCATTTTTGCAGCAATATATACATAGTCAAAACAAAATAACTCTCAGAAACATTCTCACGGGCAAGGAGTAAATACTCTGCACATGCTCTTGAGCACTTTCCTTTCTTAAAGTTTTGTAAGTGCTTTAGATCCTCAACTCTAGTACAGTTCTGCATGAGCCAGCCTGTTGCAGCATCTCAAATTCTGCTACCCTTCAGAAAATAGAGATGAGGATTTACATTCCCTGCTATGCTGGGTGTGATCATTTTAAAAGGAGTTGCTGGGTATTTAATCTTAGAATTCTAGAGTTTGAAGGAACCCAGAAGAAGGGAGGAGGGAGGGAAGGAGGGAGGGAGGCTTATTCTGAATCACAAACTGGATCCTGTGTGAGTAGCTGAGAAAGTGGAAAAGCTAGAACTAGGTAGCCGAGTGCATGATTTTAACTCTGGTTCCCTTATGTATTCAGCAACCCCAGTTAGTTCACAGAGCAGAGTTGGGATCTTAATGCCCTCTGAAACCCTGAGAAATGGCTGGGTTTGAGACTTCTGACTGACTAGCTCCATTTGAGTCAGGACTGTGCCATAGGCACATAGAGCAATACCAACTGAGCATGTGCAGAGTGCCTTCAGCTCATCCCTTAATCGCTCTTGTAAAGCATATATAAATGTACAGCTGATCCAGTAATGATCCAGAAAGGTTAATGGGTTACATGTAAAATTGATTCAGGTAGGTAGCAGTGTTGGTCTGACGCAGTCAAATAAAATTTAAAAAATTGTCCCAGTAGCACCTTAGAGACCAACTAAGTTGGTTCTGGGTATAAGCTTTCGTGTGCATGCACATTTCTTCAGATACACTGAAACAGAAACAGACTTTTTAAATGTAAAATTGAGTTATAATGGCTGGATTTTAATTAGGACACGAGAAGAAAATACCAGTAAATCAAACAACACAGTCTTGGGATAAGGATCACCTCAGATGCAGAAAAATAAGCTGAATTTTCTCAAGTTGTGTTATTCCAACAAAAATAGAATGGCTCATCAAACTAACAGAATATCATAATTTGACAAGAACAACAGGGAGGATTGGAGGGGTCTCAAAAGATAAAACTGAAAAAGAATGGAAGGCCTTTAGGGAATATATAGGAAGATTTATCGAAAAGCCCGAACTCCTATCAGTAAGACAAGTTTCATGATAGATCCAAAAAGAAGGGAAAAATAAAAGGAATGCCAAGATATTAGACTATGAATACTAGAATAAAAAATATGCAAAAAGAAAATAGTGAAAAAATATAAGAAATTACAGCAGAGAAGATTGGGAGTCTTGCACTGGGTGGGGTGGAGGGTGGTGGAAGGGGGTGAAAGTGAAAGAGTGTGGAGGGGTTAAGGAATATTTGTATTGAGTCATCATATTTGAATTATCTGTGTATAATTTGTGAGATGGTGTATGATTTCACATCTGTTTTGTGCCTGTGTGTATATATAATTTTCTTAATAAATAAAAAGTTTAATTTTAAAAAAGGAAAACAAACTGAATTTTCTCGTGGAAATTCATGCATGAAATATTCATTACAGAACAATCAGTTGCATTCCAAGCTGCAACATGACAAGGAAGGGGACAAGGATCCTTTCGAGGAGGGGCAACATAGAAATCTAATCAGTGATAAAAGTAATACTAATAATTTCCTTAAGAATTCTGATGTGCTCCAAGGTGTTTCGGGGCAGAGAAAAATGTCTAATAGTATGCAAATACAGCGCAAAAGGCACAAACAGAAAAGGGTAACGGGATAATTTGAAAAATTTGTTTCAAAGCACAATGCGATGTGTCAGGAAACAATTGGAACTATAAATGCAGAAAAAATAGTTCTCTTCAAATAACAACCCTTTTGAGAGGGAGAAGAGCAAAGCACATTGATTTTAACAGGCTTGCTGCAGATCAAATAATTTATGCAGCACAAAAAAGAAAGGCCTTTAAGAAGAAGGGGTGAAGGTGACTACCAACAGTTTGACTGCCACACAAATAAGTGTGACTGGTTCTCTGAAACCCAAATATGGATTTGCAGCCATGCCTCCATTAAACATTATGTGTCAGAAAGTAAGATTGTGTAAAAGTATTCGTTTTGAACCTCTGGCTAAATATGAGGAAGAATAAAGACTAGTATGGTTGGTCAATAAGATAGCAGGATGAACCTGTGATGAAGCAATGTAAAAATGTTATGCCCAAAGGACCTACAGCCATTGCAGGGCTATTATGGATTCATTTTCAAAATTCATGATTTATGTGACAGGAAGAAAGTTTTAAATCTAAGAAGCTACATTTGCAAGGCAAGTATGTCTTTTTCATCATTGCTGTACTGGACAACAGTTGTCGAAAATGAGTAATTTAAGAACCAGCTTTTGTTGTCAGATGCTCCTTTGAGTTCAGATCAGGCCTGAGTACAATTATATAGCACTTGGGAAAGAAAATGCAGCCCAGGAGCCCAGCACTGGAAGCCAAGATAGAGAAGATTTGCACGGCCACCATGTATTTCCCCTTTGTGCTCAGGTAGGTGGGCACAAAGGAGACCCAAACACTGCAGAAGACCAGCATGCTGAAGGTGATCAGCTTGGCTTCATTGAAGGCCCCAGGCAGCTTCCTGGCCAGAAAGCCACTGTGAAGCAGATGGAGGCCAGGAATCCCATGTAGCCAAGGGCAGCATAAAACATGGCAACAGACCCTTCATTGCATTGTAGGATGATCTCTCTAGCCTGGGAGCTCATGTCAGACTCTGGGAAGGGGGGAGAGATTCCCAGCCAGATGGTGCAGATGAGAACTTGGACACTGGAGCAGGAAATGATAATGGAATTGGCCAGACTCTTCCCCAGCCATTTCTTCACTCTGTTCCCTGGCTTTGTGGCCATAAACGCCAGCACCACTGTGATGGTTTTTGCCAACACAGAAGAGATGGCAACTGAGAAGATGATGCTGAAGGCTATTTGACGAGTAAGACAGGTGGCTTTCCTTGGCCTGCCAATAAAGATGGAAGGGGTTAATTAGCTAACCTATATATTTACCTGAATGTATTGTTAGTCCAGTGAATGTATTAAGTATAAAAGTGCCCCTGTTAAGCTTTTCTGTATGAAACTGCTCTGTAAAGCTGTGAACTTTGATCTGCATTGTACTTCTCTCTGACAAGCTTTGCCTTACTAAGTGTCTGGAGATAAGAACAGTAGACCTTACGCAGAGAGTACTGTAGCTGTCCTTCATTGAGAGGAACTGTTGTCTAGGTCAAGAGATAGGATGGCCTTGCTGGAGTGCGCATGAACCAACTCTGGCTAAATGTCATTTGCCTTATATGTACAACAGGAAATGTTCCTTATATGGACAAGAGGAAGTTTTCCGAAGGTGGGGGGAATGAGTTGGAAAACTGTATAAGAACTGCTGGTAAACTGACTAACTTTTGTACTTGCTTGGCTATCTAAACACCGAAGTACCTCTGCATGCAGAATAAATCTTTCTCTCTCTCTGAAGCCAGAAGCCTCAGGTCTTTTCTGCTTCCATGTTTTCTCACCGGGCGCAACAATGGGAACCCGTAGGGGCAAATAAGGCTCCATAACGTGGTGCATTGGCCGGGAACCCTTCGCTGTTCCCCGGGATTGAGAAAACAGGGAGTCCGAGGCGTCGCCGCACAGCGAAAAGGCTCTCCTGGTCTGGCGTTTGCTGGCCCCAAGCGCGCTTCCTGCCTGTTTGTGGGAAGGGACTGGCTTACCCCAGGGGGAGAGCCAAACTGCACCGTGGCGACGGGAGAAAGAGAAAGCGGCCGCAGGGGGGAAGGGAAGTAAGATCTGCAGAGGACAGGTAAGCTCCACAGGGGGAGCAGCTTCCCAGGGAAGGGGAAGCGCAGGATGCGATCGATCCTGCAGCGGCAGTGTGTCGTAGAGGGCCGCCGCTAAAATCCGGTAGTGTGCAAATAGAGTTGCCACCGGAGCCTGGCAGTGTGCAAATAGAGTTGCCGCCAGGAGCCTGGCCGTGAGCCGTGGAGGGCCGCCAGGAAGGGGGAAAAGAAGGGGGGTGCCCTCTCTGAGGAGAGAGAAGGGGGTTAAGAATCTTTCAGAGAGAGAAGGGGGTTAAGAATCTTTCAGAGAGAGAAGGGGGTTAGGAATTTTTCTGTGATTTTACTCTGTGTATGGCAATGGTGTGTGGGGACACTCCAATGGATGTATTGAGTGAATGAGACGCAGGAACTCAGTGTCCCTAGCGAAGCGGAGAGTGTGTGCATGAAAAAAGTCTGGTTAGGTGGAAGGAGTGTCCCACTGTCCCAGGTTGAACCTGAGCTAGCTGAGATGGGGAATTGGAATTTTTGTTGCTGTGTAAAAATTTATGACTTGTAATAATTTTATGATTTTTCCTTCAGTATGTGTGTGTTGTATGAGTTCTGTGTTTGCAGTGATTGTGCAGTGTGATTTTTGTGAGTTTGTCTGTGTCTGCAGTGCCTGTGTGTGTGTGTTGGTCCCTGTTTGAGGCTTGTATTTATTTTGGAAAGGTGGTGCAGAAAGCAGCCCTAAAATGTGTGTTCCCAAACTCTGTGTTCCCAAAATTGTTTCATTTCTTGCTGCATTGCCAACGAAGTCTGGGAAGTCTGTTTTTTTCTTGTATATGTGGCTGCACAATTTGTATTTGTTGTTTTGTTTTGTTGTCCCTTCAAGGAATCTGTTTGAACCCCAGGGTTTGGTGAGTGTGTTTTGGAAATTGTTTGTGTGCCAAGGCATGTGTCTTCAATAGAATGGGCTGTAAAAGTATTTCTCTGCAATGTTAAGGTGAATGTAAAAGTGTGTCTGAAGCATTGAAAGGAGGGCTGCTCTTGCAATCAGGAATGTTTGTTTTTAAAGCTGGTACAGTCTTATTTTGTTTCTTAATTGACCTTTGGTAAAGCAATGAGAGTGGGGAGATGGACAGAAATGGAGAGAAGCCTTAGTTTAAACAGCAAGGATTTTTCTCTTTGCAGCAGTGAATCTTGCAAAGGAAGGGAATTTGCCACCCACAAGGGGGGAAAGAAGATTATGTCTTCTGAGCAGTTTGATTGTTTCCAACAGAAGTTGATTAGAGGGAAAAGTTTTATTTTATATCCCAGGTTTTAAGTTTTTCAGGGAAGGTTTTGAAATAGAAGAAATGGCTTCTTAGCAGGATGTATTTGGGAATGTAGATGTAGGTTTGTGGGATGTAGAATGAAGGAGAAGAGAATGTTGAAGTAGAATGGGAAGGGGCTCATGGTTAGCAACTGACAGTGTAGCCCTGACAGTGTAAGTTAGGATTTGAAGGAAGTTTGAACCTCAGGAGGAAAAGGGGGCAGAAATTTTGGAATGATTGGAAGAAAAATTGATGATAAAGTGAAGGTATACATATCATAGAATCATAGAGTTGGAAGGGACCCCAAGGGTCATCTAGTCCAACCCCCTGCCCAGCAGGAAACAATATTGAAGGCAATACACCACCCTCCATGCCAAGGTTGCAGAGCACATCTAGGGGGGTGAATCCATTGTCCAAACCATGGAGAGGACCGCCAGGTTGTTGCCATGGAAGCATGAGACAATGAGAGAGGCCTGAAGATGGCTCTGCTTCAGAGGTGGTATATATATAGTAAGCCCTTCAAAGATTGTTTTAAAAAGACAGGAGTTTTTCCTATTGCCTGTCCATAATTTGTTGTTACCTAAAAGAAACCTGAAAATTGTCACTATTTGAATGAGCACATCAAGGGTTCAACTCCATTGTCCAAATGAAACACCGTTGTGAGGAGTTAGCAATTTTGCTAAGCTGGCCGCCACGTGTGAGATGATGAGAGTGACCTACCGATGGCTCTGAAGCGAGATAAATAGGCCAAGTTCTATTCTGTCTGACAACCCAACTCTGTCAGAATTTGTTCCCTATTGCCCTGTTCCCACCTTAAGTCCTCCTGAGGGTCAAAAATAGGTTGGTGGTGGTGAGTTAATTCTTGGACACAAGGTCCTGATAGGCTTGGTGAGGTGGTAAGTAGAAAATTAGGTACTGAGGATCAATGGCTGGTGCTTGGATGCAGGAAAAAGAAGAGGAGGGAAAGTTAGTCTCTGATATGGCTGTTGGAACTGGTAATATAATTGGGATGGAAAAATGAACTAAATTATTACTCTGGGCCCAAGGAGCTATGGGATAATCATTGCGGAAGAATATTGTATTTCGAGGAGATAGTGATTCGGCATGGACAGTAATATCTTGTGAGTGTATGGGAGGCTGTCCTCATTTGATTGGGTTATTCTAGCTTACCTCCAACAGGGAGGAGGACTGAGGTGTGATCAATATTGATACCTGTGAGGTTAATCTGTGAGGCAAAAGAAAGGCAGGAGGGGCCCAAGACACCACCCTCCAAGGGCAGATATAATCTCTGTAACTATCTCCTATTCTTTTAGCAGGTGCCCTAATGCCATGTAGCTTTGCTAAGCCAGTTTTATCCCTATGCAGCGACTCTGAAACCTAAGTGGCAAAGATCCTACACAGTCTTTTTGACAACACTGCCAGTGGTGAAAGTGGCTGGTGTCCGCCTCCTCATGTAGAGACAGGACCTGCCGCAGTGTGCTGAAACATCCCTTGAAGCTGAAGATCCAGGGAAGCAACAAAGGCCAAGAAGCAACAAAGGCCTGCTGCCACAGCAGCATTGGCCCTGTGCACGCCTATGGAAGAAAAGGAAGGAAAAGAACACTGAATGGGAGGACTGAGTGATCATATTGCCTTAATTTGTGTTGACCAGTTACCAGATAATGTGACCAGTTGAACAGTTTCTGTAATTAGTGTTAGGAATATTTGAAGTAAAAGATCCTTAGTTGTATTTGTTGTATCTGTTGATATTGTGTCCCCATTGTTATTTTGCCTTTGTATTTTCTGTTTAATGCAATGCATGCATATAAAGTTGTGTCATGGATTCTTTAGCTCATTGCCCTTGCTAGAGAATATCAGTCATTTCCCAGGGACGCGCTGGAGAAAGAATTCCAGCGGTCCAAGAGAACAGGAGGGAATGGAAGGGGTTAATTAGCTAACCTATATATTCACCTGAATGTATTGTTAGTCCAGTGAATGTATTAAGTATAAAAGTGCCCCTGTTAAGCTTTTCTGTATGAAACTGCTCTGTAAAGCTGTGAACTTTGATCTGCATTGTACTTCTCTCTGACAAGCTTTGCCTTACTAAGTGTCTGGAGATAAGAACAGTAGACCTTACGCAGAGAGTACTGTAGCTGTCCTTCATTGAGAGGAACTGTTGTCTAGGTCAAGAGATAGGATGGCCTTGCTGGAGTGCGCATGAACCAACTCTGGCTAAATGTCATTTGCCTTATATGTACAACAGGAAATGTTCCTTATATGGACAAGAGGAAGTTTTCCGAAGGTGGGGGGAATGAGTTGGAAAACTGTATAAGAACTGCTGGTAAACTGACTAACTTTTGTACTTGCTCGGCTATCTAAACACCGAAGTACCTCTGCATGCAGAATAAAAAATCTTTCTCTCTCTCTGAAGCCAGAAGCCTCAGGTCTTTTCTGCTTCCATGTTTTCTCACCGGGCGCAACAATGGGAACCCGTAGGGGCAAATAAGGCTCCATAACGTGGTGCGTTGGCCGGGAACCCTTCGCTGTTCCCCGGGATTGAGAAAACAGGGAGTCCGAGGCGTCGCCGCACAGCGAAAAGGCTCTCCTGGTCTGGCGTTTGCTGGCCCCAAGCGCGCTTCCTGCCTGTTTGTGGGAAGGGACTGGCTTACCCCAGGGGGAGAGCCAAACTGCACCGTGGCGACGGGAGAAAGAGAAAGCGGCCGCAGGGGGGAAGGGAAGTAAGATCTGCAGAGGACAGGTAAGCTCCACAGGGGGAGCAGCTTCCCAGGGAAGGGGAAGCGCAGGATGCGATCGATCCTGCAGCGGCAGTGTGTCGTAGAGGGCCGCCGCTAAAATCCGGTAGTGTGCAAATAGAGTTGCCACCGGAGCCTGGCAGTGTGCAAATAGAGTTGCCGCCAGGAGCCTGGCCGTGAGCCGTGGAGGGCCGCCAGGAAGGGGGAAAAGAAGGGGGGTGCCCTCTCTGAGGAGAGAGAAGGGGGTTAAGAATTTTTCAGAGAGAGAAGGGGGTTAAGAATCTTTCAGAGAGAGAAGGGGGTTAGGAATTTTTCTGTGATTTTACTCTGTGTATGGCAATGGTGTGTGGGGACACTCCAATGGATGTATTGAGTGAATGAGACGCAGGAACTCAGTGTCCCTAGCGAAGCGGAGAGTGTGTGCATGAAAAAAGTCTGGTTAGGTGGAAGGAGTGTCCCACTGTCCCAGGTTGAACCTGAGCTAGCTGAGATGGGGAATTGGAATTTTTGTTGCTGTGTAAAAATTTATGACTTGTAATAATTTTATGATTTTTCCTTCAGTATGTGTGTGTTGTATGAGTTCTGTGTTTGCAGTGATTGTGCAGTGTGATTTTTGTGAGTTTGTCTGTGTCTGCAGTGCCTGTGTGTGTGTGTTGGTCCCTGTTTGAGGCTTGTATTTATTTTGGAAAGGTGGTGCAGAAAGCAGCCCTAAAATGTGTGTTCCCAAACTCTGTGTTCCCAAAATTGTTTCATTTCTTGCTGCATTGCCAACGAAGTCTGGGAAGTCTGTTTTTCTTGTATATGTGGCTGCACAATTTGTATTTGTTGTTTTGTTTTGTTGTCCCTTCAAGGAATCTGTTTGAACCCCAGGGTTTGGTGAGTGTGTTTTGGAAATTGTTTGTGTGCCAAGGCATGTGTCTTCAATAGAATGGGCTGTAAAAGTATTTCTCTGCAATGTTAAGGTGAATGTAAAAGTGTGTCTGAAGCATTGAAAGGAGGGCTGCTCTTGCAATCAGGAATGTTTGTTTTTAAAGCTGGTACAGTCTTATTTTGTTTCTTAATTGACCTTTGGTAAAGCAATGAGAGTGGGGAGATGGACAGAAATGGAGAGAAGCCTTAGTTTAAACAGCAAGGATTTTTCTCTTTGCAGCAGTGAATCTTGCAAAAGAAGGGAATTTGCCACCCACAAGGGGGAAAGAAGATTATGTCTTCTGAGCAGTTTGATTGTTTCCAACAGAAGTTGATTAGAGGGAAAAGTTTTATTTTATATCCCAGGTTTTAAGTTTTTCAGGGAAGGTTTTGAAATAGAAGAAATGGCTTCTTAGCAGGATGTATTTGGGAATGTAGATGTAGGTTTGTGGGATGTGTAATGAAGGAGAAGAGAATGTTGAAGTAGAATGGGAAGGGGCTCATGGTTAGCAACTGACAGTGTAGCCCTGACAGTGTAAGTTAGGATTTGAAGGAAGTTTGAACCTCAGGAGGAAAAGGGGGCAGAAATTTTGGAATGATTGGAAGAAAAATTGATGATAAAGTGAAGGTATACATATCATAGAATCATAGAGTTGGAAGGGACCCCAAGGGTCATCTAGTCCAACCCCCTGCCCAGCAGGAAACAATATTGAAGGCAATACACCACCCTCCATGCCAAGGTTGCAGAGCACATCTAGGGGGGTGAATCCATTGTCCAAACCATGGAGAGGACCGCCAGGTTGTTGCCATGGAAGCATGAGACAATGAGAGAGGCCTGAAGATGGCTCTGCTTCAGAGGTGGTATATATATAGTAAGCCCTTCAAAGATTGTTTTAAAAAGACAGGAGTTTTTCCTATTGCCTGTCCATAATTTGTTGTTACCTAAAAGAAACCTGAAAATTGTCACTATTTGAATGAGCACATCAAGGGTTCAACTCCATTGTCCAAATGAAACACCGTTGTGAGGAGTTAGCAATTTTGCTAAGCTGGCCGCCACGTGTGAGATGATGAGAGTGACCTACCGATGGCTCTGAAGCGAGATAAATAGGCCAAGTTCTATTCTGTCTGACAACCCAACTCTGTCAGAATTTGTTCCCTATTGCCCTGTTCCCACCTTAAGTCCTCCTGAGGGTCAAAAATAGGTTGGTGGTGGTGAGTTAATTCTTGGACACAAGGTCCTGATAGGCTTGGTGAGGTGGTAAGTAGAAAATTAGGTACTGAGGATCAATGGCTGGTGCTTGGATGCAGGAAAAAGAAGAGGAGGGGAAGTTAGTCTCTGATATGGCTGTTGGAACTGGTAATATAATTGGGATGGAAAAATGAACTAAATTATTACTCTGGGCCCAAGGAGCTATGGGATAATCATTGCGGAAGAATATTGTATTTCGAGGAGATAGTGATTCGGCATGGACAGTAATATCTTGTGAGTGTATGGGAGGCTGTCCTTATTTGATTGGGTTATTCTAGCTTACCTCCAACAGGGAGGAGGACTGAGGTGTGATCAATATCGATACCTGTGAGGTTAATCTGTGAGGCAAAAGAAAGGCTGGAGGGGCCCAAGACACCACCCTCCAAGGGCAGATATAATCTCTGTAACTATCTCCTATTCTTTTAGCAGGTGCCCTAATGCCATGTAGCTTTGCTAAGCCAGTTTTATCCCTATGCAGCGACTCTGAAACCTAAGTGGCAAAGATCCTACACAGTCTTTTTGACAACACTGCCAGTGGTGAAAGTGGCTGGTGTCCGCCTCCTCATGTAGAGACAGGACCTGCCACAGTGTGCTGAAACATCCCTTGAAGCTGAAGATCCAGGGAAGCAACAAAGGCCAAGAAGCAACAAAGGCCTGCTGCCACAGCAGCATTGGCCCTGTGCACGCCTATGGAAGAAAAGGAAGGAAAAGAACACTGAATGGGAGGACTGAGTGATCATATTGCCTTAATTTGTGTTGACCAGTTACCAGATAATGTGACCAGTTGAACAGTTTCTGTAATTAGTGTTAGGAATATTTGAAGTAAAAGATCCTTAGTTGTATTTGTTGTATCTGTTGATATTGTGTCCCCCATTGTTATTTTGCCTTTGTATTTTCTGTTTAATGCAATGCATGCATATAAAGTTGTGTCATGGATTCTTTAGCTCATTGCCCTTGCTAGAGAATATCAGTCATTTCCCAGGGACGCGCTGGAGAAAGAATTCCAGCGGTCCAAGAGAACAGGAGGGAATGGAAGGGGTTAATTAGCTAACCTATATATTCACCTGAATGTATTGTTAGTCCAGTGAATGTATTAAGTATAAAAGTGCCCCTGTTAAGTTTTTCTGTATGAAACTGCTCTGTAAAGCTGTGAACTTTGATCTGCATTGTACTTCTCTCTGACAAGCTTTGCCTTACTAAGTGTCTGGAGATAAGAACAGTAGACCTTACGCAGAGAGTACTGTAGCTGTCCTTCATTGAGAGGAACTGTTGTCTAGGTCAAGAGATAGGATGGCCTTGCTGGAGTGCGCATGAACCAACTCTGGCTAAATGTCATTTGCCTTATATGTACAACAGGAAATGTTCCTTATATGGACAAGAGGAAGTTTTCCGAAGGAGGGGGGAATGAGTTGGAAAACTGTATAAGAACTGCTGGTAAACTGACTAACTTTTGTACTTGCTCGGCTATCTAAACACCGAAGTACCTCTGCATGCAGAATAAAAAATCTTTCTCTCTCTGAAGCCAGAAGCCTCAGGTGTTTTCTGCTTCTATGTTTTCCCACCGGGCGCAACAATGGGAACCCGTAGGGGCAAATAAGGCTCCAAAGAGGAAGGAGGACACAAAGGAAAGGAGGAGGGAGATGAGGAGGATATAGGAGAGGTTTCGGTTGTTGGCTTTGACTATGGGAGTTTCTCGGAATGTAATGAATATTCCTAGCACAACGCCTGTGGTTAAGGATAAGAAGAGGGCAAAGGAAGCTAGGAAGATTTCCATAGCTTCTTCATAAGTCAGGAAGGTGATGATCTTGTAGAAACATTGATCTCTGGCCTTGTTTGGATACTGATCTTCTGGACACCTGGTGCAACGCTCTGCATCTGGAATGAACACAAGGAATATCAACTATACTGTATTGCTTTTCATTAACAAAAAGTAACACCAAAGTAGATAAATAGGTACCATTCCGGCGGGAAGGTAAACTGCATTTCCATGCGCTGCTCTGGTTCACCAGAAGCGGCTTAGTTATGCTACATGACCTGGAAGCTGTACACCGGCTCCCTCGGCCGGTAAAGCGAGATGAGCGCTGCAACCACAGAGTTGGCCACAACTGGATCTAACGGTCAGGGGTCCCTTTACCTTTACTTAATACCAAAGTGGTTCCCACTAAAAGAAAACATAAAAATCATTGCATATAACCAATGAGAGAAATTTTGATATTAATAATATTACGGGACAGCAAAACCTGGAGCAATTGGTATGTCTTTACTTGGTGGTAAAAACACTGGGGAGAGGATTCCACATATTAAAGGAACCACAATGCAGGAGGCCCTCAATAATATTTCTGATAGGAATAAAAGAATTAAAAGCCATGATGACCCCTTTTCTGGAAAGGATGTCCATGTTAGGATAAGGGTCCTGAGGCCAAAAGCTTCTAATACGACACACAAAAGGGACCTTGTTGGACTCAACTGTATGAAACATTTATGCCTCATAACCATCCCGGAGTTCATGGTGCCTCCTGTGCCAAGTTTGACTAACCGTCAAAGTACTGTCAAATTCTCACATCTCAGGATTTTCTACACTTTGTGTAGGCTTCCAATTGTCTTCCAATGTGTCAATATAGCATGTACGAACATTCAATAGGGAAAATGCCCAGTTGTGTTGTAGTAGTGCATCAGTTCTTGAACTCCCCTTTAATAAACCCTGGAGACCAGAAAGGTCCTTTGTCCTCTTCCCCCAGGGCAGGTCTTCCTGCTGGTGTCACCCACCTTCCTGAGTGGCCATTGTTCCTTCCGCACAGGGAACGCAGTCATAGCAGCAGAGCAGCATTCCTTCCTGAACTACCTTGAAGAATCCAGGCTGGCAACTTTCCACACACCTGGAAGTAGGCAGGGGCTAAGCATAAAGGGGCATCAAGGAAAATGTGTTAATGCTGATGTATTAAGTATGATAACAATGTATTACTTAATTAATTATCTTTAACCATACTTAGTAACTGCTTGATTGCAGAGGAACTAACGCAAAAGTTGAGGGATGGTTAAATTTCCTTGAAGGGTTCAAGTTAGGAGGCCATCTCTTCTTGCAAACAAATCTACTGCACACTTTTCTGTAAGTTGCTCCAAAGAACATGGATTTACAGGAGCATTAGTTGAGGGATTGCAAAAGGAACTTGCAGGGTTGGGAGGGTTAAATTTCTGCTTCTTTCTTGAAGGGTTCAACTTAGGAGGCCATCTCTTCTTGCAAACAAATCTACTGCACACTTTTCTGTAAGTTGCTCCAAAGAACATGGATTTACAGGAGCATTTCAGGAAATATTGTCAGCACTGAGGCTGCTAAAAGTCACACTCTCCTACAAATTTTAGTTTTTTATGGTTAAAATGTGACAAGGGAAGTGGGAAACTAGTAGCCACCTCATCTAGTTACTAAAATTAAAAACCGCCTTGAAATTACACCCCCAAAACAGCTGATTCCAGGCACATAAATAATTAAACAGGGACCTACTGTTAGATCTTCAAGAAATGCAGAAGGCCTTTGAAGGTAGCCCCCCACAAAGCATGGTGACATGATTTGAGCTTATGGGATGGGAAATGCAATAAAATGAAATTATTTCCCCCCACCTTGGTCAACCATTTGGGGCACACAGTGGCATTCTGGTCGATGGTGCACTGTAGGTCAAGGGATCTCTGTCTATTGATGCTCCCAATCTTCTCTCTAAGGAGAGACTTATTGGGAAACACCACCCAGTTCACAATGTCGAATTCAGCTGCCAGTTCCCCATTCTCATCCAAATACACTCCGTCCATTGAAGAATTGTAAAATTGGGCGTCTCCCAGGAAAGAGTGGAGCTAGAGTGGCAGAGAAAAGGGCTGCATATAGAACATGGGAACAACACTGACTATTCAACTCTGCACATTTCATGCTTGGATCTGCTCTCATTTGGGATTGGTTACAGAGTGTCAGGGACTGGTTGGGCAGTCTGAGGAATTGCAGGAAGCAGCAGCGAGAGAACACTCAGGGGAGGAGGCTCAGAGCCAGGGAATTGGTGGTGGGACACTGAGCAGAGGTCACAGGAAAAAGATTGTGATGAGGGGCTGGATGCTGAAGGGGCAACAGGGTTTAGTGAGCAGGGAGAGTTGGTGATGGGGAGCAGTACAGACAGTGAGGCAGAGGAGAGGGGTCAAGGGGCTGCTGGAGAATCCAAGGACTCTCCCTCTCCTGCTTAGACAAGCTCCCCTCCTCCCTGGTCTCCAAGAATGTGCAGGATCATGAAGAGGGTGGAACAGAGACCAGAGGTGCCTTAGAAAGGGTGGAAGAGAGGGTCATTCAGTCCTGGCAACTGCTCTATAGGAGCAAGAGCTTTTGGAATTATAAGGACAGAACTACCTAAATTTTAGAGAAATTTATTTATGTATGCGACTACAATAGCAAGAATGCTACTTGCCTAAAAATGGAAAGAAGCAGAAGTACCAGCAAAGGAAGAATGGACACAAAAACTTATGGAATATGCAGAAATGCAAACTACGGGAAGAATAAGAAATCAAGATAACAAACTTTTTATAAAAGAATGGAAAAGTTTTATTGAATATTACGAGATAAATTGCAAACATCGAAAAACAGTTTCATAAGAATATATAAATGAATTGGATATGCAGAAGATACAGTGGTACCTCGGGTTAAGAACTTAATTCGTTTCGG
The DNA here is from genome assembly GCA_900245905.1 of Lacerta viridis. NCBI lineage: Eukaryota > Metazoa > Chordata > Lepidosauria > Squamata > Lacertidae > Lacerta > Lacerta viridis. Next base: position 125,431 of record OFHU01001290.1, on the reverse strand, counting down.
AGGTCCGTTCTTAATCTGAAACTCTTCTTAACCTGAAGCACCACTTTAGCTAATGGGGCCTCCTGCTGCCGTTGCGCCACCAGAGCACAATTTCTGATCTTATCCTGAAGCAAAGTTCTTAACCTGAAATTATTTCTGGGTTAGCGGAGTATGTAATCTGAAGCGTATGTAACCCGAGGGACCACTGTATTGAAAAGTAAATTTAAGGAATTGCAGAAAGAGGGGGAAGGAAGTCAAACTTTGAAATGTTAAAATGATTGTAAATAAAAGTATAAATAAAAATTTAAAAAAGAACGAATGGGAAGTGTTGCTGAGTCATATGCCTTTTTTGTAATAAATAGTTAACAACTGACTTCCTCTGTTTTCTGAGCTGCATGTGACTTTAGCCTGGCACCAAAAGATATATAATGAAGGTGCCAGACAAACCTCCCTGGAGACATCATTCTCCAAAAGGAGAGCCAGTGCAGAAAAGGTGCATTCTCGTGTTGCCACCCTCCAGACTCCTCAAGAAAGAGGCACTCGAAGAAGGGCTTCAGATGATGATTGCAGCTATTATCTGCTCTGTCTGAAAAAATTCAAGGTATTCTGTATTAAATGGAAAATTTATTTCAAAGCATACTAATGGGAAAAGAGTATAAATATGCCAGAAATGTAACAAATGTCCATATACATCAAACAATATCATAATGAGAACATGAGTCACCCAGGCACTTAATACAGGCTCCAGCAACACACACAATCTTTGGACAAAGGATAGAGCTTAGTGGAGCTCAGTAGGTGCCAAAGTATCACCCTAAACAGGTGGGAAGAAAGCTTTGGGAGAGAGAGCCTGTGCAATGCCATCTTTCCTGCCCAAGGGAATTCTTCTGGAGGGGGTGGGGGTCAAATGGGCCACTGCAAGGCAAAGAAGGGGTTAGGCCAGTGGTAGGAACTGTTACCAGAGAGACTATCATCTGAGAGGAGATAAAAAGGATCCAATTCAGGGCAGTTCACAAAGGGGTTTGCAAAATCTCACCTCCCCAATACAACTCCCAAGTTCTCAGACAATCTCCAAGACAACCATTCAGGAATTGTACAATTGATTGTCCTGTTGGGCAATGATGTCCATGATGGAAAAGGAAATACCTGCCATGGCTGAAGCCTTTGAACGTCCAGATTGTCCTTCAACCTCCACTTAGACCTGAACAAATACGCAGCCTTTAAGGAACGTGCCACAGCTTGGACACTGTTGTAAATCCTGTAGCTGTTTAGAGATAAAAGTCTTTCCAGGTGATCTTGGGGCAGCACCTCCAGTTCCTTTCTTTCTCGGCATCTTGTCCAGCTTTTCACTGACAATGTATGCTCTAAGTAGGAACAATTAAAAGCTTCCTCCCAAAAGTGCTGAATTGCAAAGTAAAAGGCATCAAAATCATCATATTTTGCCCATTTATTCGTCCCAATAGAGAAAGAAAGAATACTGTGGAACTGCTGGAAATTTAAACCAATCTTGATTAAGTTAAGGAAGTCTGCACTGAAATCCCACATAGATGTTGTGATCAAGACTTTCCCTGCAGTGGGTTTGACCATCATGTCAAACATCATTTCTGCAATTTGCATTCCCGCCAAGAAATAAGTAGTTTCTACATAATAAAGAAATACATGGACTTGTCCCCACTTTTCTAATGCAGGAATATTGAACGTCAAATGGAATCTATTAAGTTGTGGAATGCTTTGTGAGATGGCAACACAAATGCCACTCTCTACAAGCACAGGTGTCAATGTCTTCATGAACCTCTCTCCATTGTCAGTGTCTGGAGCAATGAGACCAATGAACGTCCATCTGAAGTGATGGAGAAGCTTGACAATCGCTGGGTATATGGCATCCTCTTTGGGGACCATCCGATAGAAAAAGGGGAACTGCCTCTTGTCATTCAGAACATGGGAGCCAAAAGCATAGTTGACCTGGCAAGAAAAGATCGACTGTTGGCTTGCATTGTTTGGGATCAAAGCTGAAATCATTCTTACCCCAAATAAAATATACAGTGGTACCTCAGGTTAAGAACTTATTTTGTTCTGGAGGTCCATTCTTAACCTGAAACTGTTCTTAACCTGAGGTACCACTTTAGCCAGTTCGGCCTCCTGCTGCTGCCGCACCCCCACCGCGCAATTTCTGTTCTCATCCTGAAGCAAAGTACTCAACCCAAGGTACTATTTCTGGGTTAGCGGAGTCTGTAACTTGAAGTGTCCATAACCCGAGGTACCACTGTATTTGCTTTGTAAAGACATGGGTGTTGGTGTTGTTTTTTGCCCAGACTTTCATTGACACATAAGACTGGGTCGCATTTTTATGTTTATGAATTCCCTCCGTTCCTGTTTTCATCTTTTTAAATACACTTTTATACTTCTATTTAGTCGTATTATTTGTTTCTAATAATTTTCTTACTGTTTTATGTTGTGCACTACTGATTTTTTTTAAAAAAAAAAATTATTGAGCAGGTTATAAATGTTTCCAGTTGAAAAACAAAATATTATGGTTTCACTCAGGCAAATCTTTTCCACTTTATCCAATTTTTAGTGCCATGGCCACTGGTACGAGGGAAGTTTCCTTCCCTCCTGTTTTATATGCACAGGCATACAAACACACACAGAGAGAGAGAAATCAGCATTTGACACAAAGGGAAGGGAGGAAGGACAGGTAATATCAAAAAGAGCACAGCAATTCATCTGACCATTCCTTATCTCCTTTCTTCAATGCCTTGATGTCCTATGTCTTCCTCATTCTGAGTTGACACTACCCAACACTTTCATGCCTGAGAAGCATAGCCAAATAATCCCTCCATCTCCATTCCTACCTGTGGCATTTTATAGATGCTCAACATGCTTGAAATCTGGATGGAGTTCTGAGAGTCAGAGTCAGCCCCTTCCAGAACAGCAATCAAGTTATTCTGTCCTCCGCAGTTGTAGTTTGGAACATTCGCCTGTCTAGAAGAGACCAGGTCTACCAAAGCTTCATATGTTATCCTTCCTTGAAAAAAGGTCTCATAGATATTGTAGCCCAGAGTGATGTTGGGCAAGAGCCTGGGATTCTGGTTGATCTCTTGGATGGCAAAGAAGAAGCTCAAGGGCATCCAGTACCTTGTTCCTGCTTTCCTGCAAAAATGCATATATCACATCATATCCTCCAGCATTCCTGTATCAGTTCCAACTCTTTCTGTTTTTTGACAAGCTTCTAAGGATAGTATACAGGTAAAGTCCTGGATTAAATTTCTAGAATTTAATCACCCTATCACTGATCCAGATTGAGAAGTTTGACACCCAACCACCACTTAATGATGAATGAGTGTTCGGAAAGCCTTGTTTAATCAATACCCATTATCCCATGGAAATAAAACTAAAGCAGAAGTAATTTTTCATGATGGAATTAGACGTGCACAGACTTTCAAAGAATAATAGGAGATAAAAGGTTTTCAGAGGCTCATTAAATGACATGGGAAATCTATTGCTCTCTCTTTCTTTCTTTCTTTCTTTCTTTCTTTCTTTCTTTCTTTCTTTCTTTCTTTCTCTCTCACTCTCTCCCCACTGCCGACCCGTCCCATCAAAGCCTGTTATTTTTATTTTAAAAATTTATTGATTTGTTTAAAAAAAAACAAATGCAAACATTAAAAACAAAATGAAACGAAGAAGTAAAATTTTAAACCCTAAATCCATCAAATGTCAACTATCTGATGTTTAGAAGACATCTGAAGGCAGCCCTATTTAGGGAAGTTTTAATGATTGATGTTTTAATGTATTTTTAATCTTTGTTGGAAGCCGCCCAGAGTGGCTGGGGAAACGTAGCCATATGGGTGGCGTATAAATAAATTATTATTATTATTATTATTATTAAGCTCACAGCCATGAAGGACCAAATACACAGATACACCACAGCTCCGAAAGGATGATAAGTAAAAAATCAATATTGAATGAAGCAGCAATAACCCCATCCCCATAAATGGACTTACATGATAAAGTTGGTAGAGGGAGACTCATTGAAGTGCTGTAGATGAAATGTAGCAGCTGTGGCAGAGAAGACTCCACTAATGAGGTGATCTCCTGGCCTGTAATAATTGAATGGCTCAATCCAGTCTCTCGCCAAATTCAAGGGGCATTTTGCCTTCACTCCACAGTCTGCATGAAACAGGAAGAGCAGGAGAAGCAGTACCATTCTGTGCTCACTTGGAACACCTTCTTTTCTTGTGACTGCTCCTCTGAACTAGAAAATAATTAGATAATGTTGATGGAATGCAACCAAGACTTCACACCTAGAAGGGATAGAAGTCAGCCTTGCACCCTTGTATTGCAACTCGCCTGTCTTAAATCTGAACCCAGATTGTCAGTGGTACAAAAGGTCTTTATGTACCAATCTTTCCCGGCTCTGGTGAAATATATTAATAACCTCATGTTGTTGTCAGTTCTGATATCTCCTTGAGTGGACTCAAAGGTGATCTTTGGACAAATCTCTGGAGCTTTGTTGAGAAGAAGATGAAAGAAAACCCCTGTATAATTTCGATAATTATACAGGGAATACGTATGGCCTCTGAAATGTCCTGATCTCTTTACATGGCTCCATGCGCAGGTGCAGGCTGGATAAAAACATGTTTGCAAAATCTCTGTCTTTCCTACACTTGTCCAATTGCATTCTTGCTTTTTCATATTTGCTTGGAACCCTTAGCTTGTGCTATTAGACAACACTGGGGTATCTACGGAATAATTCGGTTGAATAAAAATTGATTTCATATGCATATGATAGTATTCTGATTATTTCTAAACATCATTTTACAATTCCTATGTTTGTGCAGATGATAGATGTCTTTGGTAAAATATCACGATACTCTATTAACTGGTGCAAATTGGAATTAATGCCTATAGGTGAAAATTTACTTACCGTCTTTTAAGGACTATCAGTTCCACATTTGTTCCAAATCTATTAAATATTTAAGTATGGTAATACCAAGACACATTATTATTAGTTGTTGTTGTTCAGTCGTTCAGTCGTGTCCGACTCTTCGTGACCCCATGGACCAGAGCCATTAAGCCTTACACTTTGGGCAAGAACATAAATTATACATCATAAACAGTTGATAAAGTCACATTCCCGTATATCTTTTTAGGTTATCTGATATTTAAAGGTTCTTGAGGACTTTTCCAGTTGTTATGAGATTTTATATAATTTTGTAGCTACTGAGCCCAATTCAGCATGTTGGTACTTGGATCAGAGCCTAAGTTCTTAAAGGAGGGCACACACACCCCAATATCTGCCATGGTGAATGTTGAGATCTGCAGGAGAGTTCACTTGACTTGCATAGCATGTTGTCTGGTAACGTGGAACAGGGCATTTTCTGTTGCAGCACCACAAATATCAACCTTCCACGTAACACAGCATGGAAAGTGGAGAAGGTGAATGATAAATTTACTTGATTGCTTTAACAAACTGAATGCTTTCGCGAAATTTCTATTCCTCCTGATTGTAATAAATCCTCTTATGATACCGCTTCCATGGTTGTAAACTCTCGAAAGCACATACTTCTACTCTTCTACTCTGTAAAATGTTGCACCAATAAAGACCACTATTTAATCGGAGGTGGCTAACCATTTTTTTAAACGAAGGACCACAGAAACCCATGTTGAACCTTCAATGAGTATGGCCCAAGTATCAAAGTAGTAGATGTAAGAAAACCACTGTGATTTTAATAATTACAAAGGAAAGAAAGAGCAACTCTACAACATCCTCAAGAACTTATGGATGGTCATGTGCAGGGGTAATAGTGGGGGGGGGGATGTTTTTGAAAACTCCCAGATCTAGCTCCCAACTCTGAGGTGCCAAACCCTTCTCACTTGAACTGCTAGTCACTTTGGGGAAGGCCAGGCCTAACTGCCTTACACTTGACCTTTTCTTGGAAGGAGGGCTGCCCTCCCACAGGGAAGCTGGGGGGGAAATCATTGCAATTCAGTATGTCTTCTGAGCAGACAAGACAATGTTCCCATAACTTCACTTCCTTATTCTCACTCAGCTGAGCAGTTCTCCTCCGTATAAATGCAGCTCCTCAAAGCAGCTCCTCAAAGGTTTGGAGGAGGAGGAGAGAGAGGCGAGGCTGGTTAAAGGAACCCCCTTCAGGATTGCTGAATTAATTTTGAATTCCAAACATGGCTGAAAGTGAAGCGTGGCTTGGGGAATGTCACACTCCAAGTCTCCGCTCTGGAAAGGGAATGTGGAAACCAACACAAACAACTTAAAAAAATAATGATAATGAGAGGCTGACATAGATGTATCACACAACCTACCCCAAATACAATCTTCACATTCATTGGGTTGTTAAACAAAAATAGGAGTTCGGCGGTCACATTTGATGTTGAGGGGAACTCTAATCCATTACTTAGGATTGCAGGGTTATCATAGAATAATAGAATTATAGAATTGGAAGGGACCCCCAAGGGGCATCTAGTCCAACCCCCTGCAATGCAGGAATTTTAAATAAATCATCCACAAGAGATGGCCATCCAACCTCCGCTTAAAAACATCCAAGGAAAGAGAGTCCACAACCTTCTGAGAGAGACCGTTCTAGTTGCTCAGAGTGAAACAGTTGCTTAGAGTGGCCACATCACACACACACACACACACACACACACACACACACACACAATGTTTGTAGTGAGACCCTAGCATATTCATTTTGGGGGATCCTATAGCTTAAACGTGATGATCCAGAGTTTGGGCAGGGGCTTCCAGTGAAAATGAAGACAGGAACCAGTCACTTCTCATTTGTGGTGTAGGGTGTATATTCTATACTTCTTACCAGCTGAAACTGTTTGGGGCAATTTGGAAGAAAGGTCTTATGGGAAAAGCCATGACTATTGTGCCACAGGGCCTGGAAGTTGGACTTATAGGAGAAAAAACTTAGATAATGGCTCAAGGGGAATGAGAAAGAGAATAAAGAAAAGTCCTTTAAATAGTAGACTTTGTTATTGCATCAACAGTGAAGAAAGATCTAACAAAAGTTGGCTCACCCAGAAACAGCTGAAAAGGTATATTAAAAACTCAATGGCTGGCCCTCAGGTGCTCTTACAATCTCATGATTAATCAGAGCCCTGAGGATTGGACAAGAAAGTGGTTCATGGCACAGGGTATATTTTATGCAAGAAACTTTTCAGGCACAGTGTAATAAATTACCTCACCTTAGCCTTGATTCAGATGTTTGGCTGATTTGTCTAAGTCCCTGGTGATTTGGCAATAATAATAATTATAAGGGGGAGATGCATCACCTGAGTCTCTGTGTGGCTCAAGGCACAGGTGCAGACCTGGAGGAAAACATGAGAACAAGAACGCAGAGAAATGGCTCCCTGGTCTTTACATGGGTCAGCTTGTGTCAAAGGTCACCTTGACCTTTAAATGTCAACATACTCTTTTAATGTTCCATTAATGCCACCAAAGTAATGTGAACCTTGTTTCCATAATTATCAGAATCATAGTGATTTATTCTGCGCAGAACTATAGCAGTATTTTTCATAATTGTTCAAACCTATGAATAAATAGCAGCACAGTGTTATTCATTGCAGTGTGCTGGGGCCCTGGGGAGAGAAATCTGGTGCACAGAAGGTTTAGAGCAGCTGAAGTAGCCAGTAGTTTACTTCAAACTAAAGAACTTTAGCCAAAAATAAATTTAAAAAATTACATGCCCTCCAAAATATCAGCAAAAAGCGCTTGCAACTAATACGCCAGTTCTAACACCAACATCTACGTCCTAAACATTCACCCTCCCTTTCTTACAAGCTCTGTGTAGCTTCCCTCCACCGCTACTCGTTTTCTCTAGAATCAATCTTACCCTTATCATTGCATTCTGATAGTTTATACTTCCTCTTTATAAATATATATCTCTTTGATAGATTAATGTTTTGATGCATTTACATTCTTAGTCTAAGGATATTAGCATGTCTTTTTAGAGCTTTATTTTGTCATATAGACAACAAAGCATTGCCATTCATTTTTTATTTTTTTATTTGACTGCTGCTGTATTTGTTATTGTTTAGTCGTTCAGTCGTGTCCGACTCTTCGTAACCTCATGGACCAAAGCACACCTGGCACTCCTGTTTCACACTGCCTCCCGCAGTTTGGTCAGACTCATATTCGTAGCTTTGAGAACACTGTCCAACCACCTCGTCCTCTGTCGTCCCCTTCTCCTTGTGCCCTCAATCTTTCCCAACATCAGGGTCTTTTTCAGGGAGTCTTCTCTTCTCATGAGGTGGCCAAAGTATTGAAGCCTCAACTTCAGGATCTGTCCTTCCTGTGATCATGGAACCCAAGAAAGTCCTCTGTCATGGAACCCAAGAAAGTCCTCTGTCGTCCCCTTCTCCTTATGCCCTCAATCTTCCCCTTCTATTTGCCAGGAGGTGATGGGACCAGTGGCCATGATCTTAATTTTTTTGATGTTGAGCTTCAGACCATATTTTGCGCAAAATGTGGAAACTAGCTTCCTGCTATATTGAGGGGAATCTGCTCTCCTACAACACTCACTAGCATGAGTGAAGGGAGGATGATACCTACCGGTAATCAATATATCCTTTCCTACTATCCATAACATTCCCACATTTTAATAAGGAATAAATTATTCCAACCATGTTTATCCACCACTCCTAAGAACCCTCCCATTGTGGTGTGGGTGTGTGGTGTGTAACTGTAAATAATGTTTCCATGCCCTCTGTTAACTGTTCCTGAATCAAAAGATTTCACTACTAAATTCCACTTTTTTACTTTATTTGTTTTAGCAGTCCTAATCAATTTTCCTATTAAAGCAATATTTTGAAATGCAGGAGCTGCCAAAGACTATGAATTTTAAGAGGAAGACACTCAAATTTCCAAGTTAAAATAGCAAAATTAAAAATAAAATGTGAACATTTAGACACTTCTTAAAAGTTTGAAACATAACAATCACAAAAGGAGCCATAAACATGCCTTTAAATTTAAGAAGCTACATTTGCAAGGCAAGTATGTGTTTTTCATCATTGCTTTGCTGGACAACATTTGTCAAAAATGAGTCCTTTAAGAACCAGTTTTTGTTGTCAGGTGCTCCTTTGTGTTCAGATCAGGTCTGAGTACGATTATGTAGCACTTGGGAAAGAAGATGCAGCCCAGAAGCCCAGCACTGGAGGCCAAGATAGAGAAGATCTGCACGGCTACCATGTATTTCCCCTTTGTGCTCAGGTAGGAGGGCACAAATGACCCAAACACTGCAGAAGACCAGCATGCTGAAGGTGATCAGCTTGGCTTCATTGAAGGCCCCAGGCAGCTTCCTGGCCAGAAAAGCCACTGTGAAGCAGATGGAGGCCAGGAAGCCCATGTAGCCAAGGGCAGCATAAAACATGGCAACAGACCCTTCATTGCATTGCAGGATGATCTCTCCAGCCTGGGAGCTCATGTCAGACTCTGGGAAGGGTGGAGAGATTCCCAGCCAGATAGTACAGATGAGAACTTGGACACTGGAGCAGGAAATGACAATGGAGTTGGCCAAACTCTTCCCAAGCCATCTCCTCATCGTGTTTCCTGGCTTTGTGGCCAGGAAGGCCAGCACCACAGTGATGGTTTTTGCCAACACAGAGGAAACGGCAACTGAAAAGATGATGCTGAAGGCCACTTGTCGGAGAAGACAGGTCACTTTCCTTGGCCTTCCAATGAAGAGTAAGGAGGACAAAAAGGAAAGCAAGAGGGAGATGAGGAGGATATAGGAGAGGTTCCGGTTGTTGGCTTTGACTATGGGAGTTTCTCGGAATATAATGAATATTCCTAGCACAACACCTGTGGTTAAGGATAAGAATAGGGCAAAGGAAGTTAGGAAGATCCCCAAATATTCTTCATAAGCCAGAGAGTTGATGATCTTGTAGAGACACAGATCTCTGGCCTGGTTTGGATGCTGATCTTCTGGACACCTGGTGCAACGCTCTGCATCTGGAATGAACACAAGGAATATCAACTTTACAACAAAAAGTAATACCAAAGTGGTCCCCACTAAAAGAAAAGATAAAATCATGGCATATAACCAGGGACAGCAATCGTTTGTATTAATAATATTATGGAACAGGAAAACCTGAGACAACTGTTATATCTTTAGTTGGTGATAAACCAATGAGTAGAGGATTCCACATGCTAGGAACCACAATACAGGGAAGACTTCCGGTTGGGCATCATAGTGATTAGTCAGGGGAATTTCGTTCCGAGATTCCCCAATGCCGCAAGTGGGAGGGCAACCCGCAACCATGCTGCGGACCCCTGAAGAACCCCAGGCAGAGCATCTTGGGGGCATGGTGATCTGGCGGGTGCTCGTTACATCTCCCCTGCTCCCCGGTAAGCTCTAATAAGAGCTGCCGAGAGTGAGCGAGCTGGGAGACATAGCGCTGTGTATCCAGCGGCTACCCTTGCTGTGTGAAGCTGCGACTGCTGATTGCCAGGAACGCTCCATTTCTCCTTTAAATTGGGACTGGAATTCTTCGAACTGTGAGTAAAAAAAAAAAGCAATTGAAACCAATTTGGAAGAAGTAAGGGATTTAAAATAACGGAGGTTGGTCCCTTGCGGTTGAAACAGAAGGAACAGTGTAACAGCGCAACCAAGGCTGCTGCCAAAAGTTGTGGGGAAAAAAGGAAAACTTCTGTGACTGGTTCCCCAAAAGGGGGGAAGAGATTTAAGATTTAATTGTTGCAAATTTGGATTTGGAAAAGAGTTACCCTCTTTTTCCAAGGTCTTGAAATATTTAGCAAGAAATTTAGACATTATGGCAGTTGGTGTTATAGTATAACGGATTGTTTTGACTACAAAGTTGTTTTTTGACCTTGAAAATGACAAAGGAAAAATGGTCTGATGCTTTTTTAAAAAAAGACTTTGGAATTGCTACAAGAGATGGAACAGACTATGAGAGCCTCGAATTGGACTTTGGAGATGGCAGTGCCAGCCCCAGAGGAACTTAAGGAATTGGAGGGAAAAGTGAAAGAAATAAAACCAACCATAGACTTTTCGTTAAGCGGAGTACAACAAAAAACAGGAAGGAGTGGTGTGGCATTCAACCCAGAAGGACTGTTTTGCAAAGAGGAAGACAAAGAGGAAGGAATCTTTAAAGATGAGGATGTAAAGAACAGCATATTGCAAAAGAAGGGAAGAGAATTGCAAACAGTTTGGATTGTATCACGTAAAGATGATGATCTGAGAAACAGTACACTGCAAAAGAAGAGAAGAGAACGGCAAACAGCATTGACTGACTGTCGGGCTCGGGAACTTGTGAGGGTTGGAGTGGGATAAAAAGGATATACTTTGATTTGTTTTCCCCTCTATAAGTGGTTAATACGGTTGGAACTGGATTTTGGCGTTAATGAAGATGTGTTAAAAAATTAGGAGGATAGAGGTGGGAAAAATAGCTAAAAATTTTGAGACCGGAGGAAGGGAAGGGTGCAAATAGAAGAAATTTAGGAGTATAAAATTAGGTTGGAGTAAGGGAAAATGAGCCCTGAGTGCTCACTAGAAGGACAGATCCTGAAGTTGAGGCTCCAGTACTTTGGCCACCTCATGAGAAGAGAAGACTCCCTAGAAAAGACCCTGATGTTGGGAAAGATGGAGGGCACAAGGAGAAGGGGACGACAGAGGATGAGATGGTTGGACAGTGTTCTCGAAGCTACTAACATGAGTTTGGCCAAACTGCGAGAGGCAGTGAAGGATAGGCGTGCCTGGCGTGCTCCTGGTCCATGGGGTCACGAAGAGTCGGACACGACTGAACGACTGAACAACAACAAAGGGAAAATGATAAGGACCTAGGAAATTTTCAGAAAAAGTTAGCAGCCGATGTATAGAAAATAAAAGGAGTTATAGCAATAGACAAAAAGTAGTGGTTTAAAAAACAAACAAAAGCTAGGATGAAAACAGGAGCAGGAAGAGGGGGAATAGAAAACCCCTTTCTCTTTTCTTTCTCTCTTCCCCTCTATTAAAAAAAAGGTTTTCCTTTTCTTCTTCCCCTCTTTCTCTCTCTCTTCCCCTCTCCTCCCTCTCTTCTCCTCAAGGGTGTTCTAAAAAATCGGGTGGGGAGAGGGAGATAAAGATAAAACTAAAATAGAAGAAATAACAAAAAATATAAAAATAAGAGGGGGAGAGAGAGGAAACCTCCCCAAATATATATATAAAAAACCGATGTCTTCCCAGGGGGAAGCCTTTTCCTAGTGTGCCAGTCTTTTGGGAGGTAAGTTCGGGTTGGGCCTGTGCTTCTCTGTGTCCATCCTTCTCCTCCCTCTCTTATCTTTTGTCAGCGGTTGCGGTGGTCCTGGGCTGCGGGATCAGGGCCTCTTCCCCCCCCCCAGAGCGCAACGGCGACGATGGCAGTGGGGGGCTGGCACTTCTCCCCTCCCAGGGGTCCCTCTTCTTTCCCCTGTTTTGGGGGCGATGGGGATAGGGAGCGTCCTCTCCCTTCTACCTCTCTCATATCTTTAAGTAGCAATAGGATTGGTAAGAAGGAAAATGATTTAGTGTTATATGATTTTGTAAAAAAAAAAAAAGGTAAGGAAATGGAAAGGAAAATGTAATATTGGGGTAAAAATAGATATGTCTATGAATTTGGAAAACTGATAAAGAGGATAGATAATGAATTCAACAGGGGGGGGGGGCTGAGGAAGTCAACTCGAAAATGAACTTGAGGAAAGGAAGAATATCTGGCCTACAGAAATGGGCCAGGCCTAAGCAATGATATTGAGTATGTTAATTATTGTTAAATGTGAATTGTTTATTGTCTTTCCCGGTGAGAGAGGGGAGTGAAAATTTGCTTCCCCCAGTGAGGGGGGGAGAGGATGAAAATTTAACGATATTGTAAAGTGCTTAAAATCGTTAAAATCAATTTAAAAAGGGGGGCGAACCGCAATACAGGAGGACCTCACTAATATTTCTGATAGGAATAAAAGAATGATAAGCCATGGTGAACCGTTTCCTGAAAGGATGTCCATGTTAGGATAAGGGTCCTGAGGCCAAACATTCCTAATATGACACTCAAAAGGGACCTTGTTGGACTCAACTGCATTAGACATTTGTGCCTGACATTCATCTCAGAGTTCATGGTGCCTCTTGTGCCAAGTTTGACTAACAGTCAAATTCTCATATCTCAGGATTTTCTCCTACTCTGTGTAGGCTTCCAATTGTCACTGAATGTGTCAATCTAGCATGTATGAAACCCATGAGGAAAATGCCCAGTTGTGTTGTAGCAGTGCATCAGTTCTAGAACTCCCCTTTAATAAACCCCGGAGACCAGAAAGGTCCTTTGTCCTCTTCAACCAGGGCAGGTCTTCCTGCTGGTGTCACCCACCTTCCTGAGTGGCCATTGTTCCTTCCGCACAGGGAACGCAGTCATAGCAGCAGAGCAGCATTCCTTTCTGAGCTACCTTGAAGAATCCAGGCTGGCAACTTTCCACACATCTGGAAGTAGGCAGGAGCTAAGAATAAAGGGGTATCAAGGAGAATGTGTTAAGGCTGATGTATTAAGGATGATCTGTTGAGGACAGATCCTGAAGTTGAGGCTCCAGTACTTTGGCCACCTCATGAGAAGAGAAGACTCCCTAGAAAAGACCCTGATGTTGGGAAAGATGGAGGGCACAAGGAGAAGGGGACGACAGAGGATGAGATGGTTGGACAGTGTTCTCGAAGCTACTAACATGAGTTTGGCCAAACTGTGAGAGGCAGTGAAGGATAGGCGTGCCTGGCGTGCTCTGGTCCATGGGGTCACGAAGAGTCGGACACGACTGAACGACAAGCAAAAAATTAAGGATGATTACAATGTATTACTTAATTCATTGTCTTGAACCACATTTGTATACTGCTTGATTGCAGGAAAACCTCTAATGATAATGTTTCCCTCTTTGATCAAAAACCCCAAAACAGCTGAATCCTGCATATACACAGTTTCACAGGGAACTACTGTTAAATCTTCAAGAAATGCAGAAGACATTTGAAGGTAGCCCCACACAGAGCATGGTGACTGTCAGGAGTTCCCAGCTTGATAACACAGTAAGCGTAGGTAATTAAAAAGGAGGATTTATTGCAAAAAACAAACAGATAGCTAACACAGCCGCCTCTATTCACACTCAAGATGACCCTTCTGAAGATTCCATCCAGTGTCTACAGAATGTATTGAGCTGACCGCAGTCAAGAAGGATACTGACAAGCTGGAACGTGTCCAGAAGAGGGCAACCAAAATGGTCAAAGGCCTGGAAACAATGCCTTATGAGGAACGGCTTAGGGAGCTGGGTATGTTTAGCCTGGAGAAGAGAAGGTTAAGGGGTGATATGATAGCCATGTTCAAATATATAAAAGGATGTCATATAGAGGAGGGTGAAAGGTTGTTTTCTGCTGCTCCAGAGAAGCGGACACGGAGCAATGGATTCAAACTACAAGAAAGAAGATTCCACCTAAACATTAGGAAGAACTTCCTGACAGTGAGAGCTGTTCGGCAGTGGAATTTGCTACCAAGGAGTGTGGTGGAGTCTCCTTCTTTGGAGGTCTTTAAGCAGAGGCTTGACAGCCATCTGTCAGGAATGCTTTGATGGTGTTTCCTGCTTGGCAGGGGGTTGGACTGGATGGCCCTTGTGGTCTCTTCCAACTCTATGATTCTATGACACCCCTTCCATCACTTGTTTTGCTTCCTGTCTAGCAGTCCTCCCACTCGCCAGCTCTTGAACTTATTGGATCAGCTCCAGCTTCTTCCTTTTCTGAGAGAATACCTCTGTGTCTGTTTGCGCCTATTTGAGCTTCCTGAGAGCTTTGGCTGAGTTCCAGCCTGCTTTCAGTTGTTCCCTTGGCAACCTGCATTCCAAGGGGTGGGGAAGTCTCCTCTGACTGCTGCTCAGTCTGTGTCTGATCAACCCTCTCAGTTCTGCAGCTGTCTGGAAATCCCACTAGGAGCTGGCTCGTTCCTGACAGTGACATGATTTGAGCTTATATGATGGGAAATCCAGTAAAATGAAACAATTATTTTCCCCACCTGGTTGTGCCATCCGGGGCATACAATAGCATTCTGGTCGATGGTGCACTGTAGGTCAAGGGATCTCTGTCTATTGATGCTTCCAATCTTCTCTCTAAGGAGGGACTTATTGGGAAATACCACCCAGTTCACGATGTCCAAGTCAGCTGACAGTTCCCCGTTCTCATCCAAATATACTCCGTCCATTGAAGAATTGTAAAATTGGGCATCTCCCAGGAAAGAGTGGAGCTAGAATGGCAGAGAAAAGGGCCACATATAGAACAGGGGAACAACACTGACTATTGAACGCTGTGCATTTCATGCTTGGATCTGCTCTCATTTGGGATTGGTTACGGAGTGTCAGGGACTGGTTGGGCAGTCTGAGGAATTGTGGGAAGCACCAGCCAGAGAACTTCCAAGAAAACCCTCACGGGAGGAGGCTCAGAGCCAGAGGATTGGTGGTGGGAAACTAAGGATAGGTCAAAGGAAAAGTATTGTGATGAGGGGCTGGATGCTGAAGGAGCAGCAGAGTTTAGTGAGCAGGGAGAATCAGTGATGGAAAGCAATTCAGACTCTGAGCCTGAAGCAGGGAAGAGGGGTCAAGAGAAGAAGAGTTTGGACTTGATACCCCGCCTTTCACTCCCCTTAAGGAGTCTCAAAGCGGCTAACAATCTCCTTTCCCTTCCTCCCCCACAACAAACACTGTGAGGTGAGCTGAGAGACTTCAGAGAAGTGTGACTAGCCCAAGGTCACCCAGCAGCTGCATGTGGAAGAGCAGGGAAGTGAACCCAGTTCACCAGATTACGAGTCCACCGCTCTTAACCACTACACCACGCTGGCTCAAAGGCTGCTGGAGAATCTAAGGACCTTTTGGGAATGATAGGGACAGAAGTATCTAAATTGTACTGAAATTTATTTCTGTATGCAACTGCAGAAGCTACTCTCCTAGAAAAGGAAAGAAGCAGAAGGAAGAATGGATACAAAATCTAATGGAATATGGAGAAATGGCAAAAATTACCAGACAAATAAGAAATCTTGATAAACTTTTTATGAAATAATTTTGAAATGGTTTATTGAATATTTGCAGATAAATCATAAACGTCTAAAAGCATTGGCAGGATTATTGTAATAACCTGAAGTTTCATAAGATAATATATACATATATACATATACATATATACATATACATATATATATATATATATATATATATATTCTCGTCTTCCCACCCTCCAGACTTCTCATGAAGGAGGCACACGAAGAAGGGCCTCTGACGATGATTGCAGGTATTATCTGTTCTATCTATATATTCAAGATACTCTATATAAAATGGAAATTTTAGTTCAAAGCATATTAATGGGAAAAGAGTATAAATGCGCCAGAAATGTGACAAATGTCCATATATATCAAACAATATCATAATGAGAACATGAGTCACTCAGGCACTTAATACAGGCTCCAGCAACACACACAATCTTTGGACAAAGGATAGAGCTTCATGGAGCTCAGTAGGTGCCACAGTATCACCCTAAACAGGAGGGAAGAAGGTTTTTGGAGAGAGAGCCTGTGCAATGCCATCTTCCTGCCCAAGGGAATTCTTATGGAGGGGGTGGGTCAAATGGGCCACTGCAAGGCAAAGAAGGGGTTAGGCCAGTGGTAGGAACTGTTACCAGAGAGACTATCATCTGAGAGGAGATAAAAAGGATCCAATTCAGGGCAGTTCACAAAGGGGTTTGCAAAATCTCACCTCCTCACTACATTCCCCAAGTTCTCAGACCATCTCCAAAATAGACATTCTGGAATTGTACATTTCATTGTCATGTTTGGAAGAGATGTCTGTGGTGGGAAAGGAAATACCTGCCATGGCTGTAGCCTTTGAACTTCCAGACTGTCCTTCAACCTCCACTTTGATCTAGAGGAATACGCAGCATTTAAGGAACGCGCCACAGCTTGGACACTGTTGTAAATCCTGTAGCTGTTTAAAGATAAAAGTCTTTCCAGGTGATCTTGGGGCAGCACCTCCAGTTCCTTTCTTTCTTGGCATCTTGTCCAGCTTTTCACTGACAATTTATGCTCTAAATAGGAACAAGTAAAAGCTTTCTCCCAAAACTGCCGAAGTGCAAAGAAAAAGGTAGCAATATCATCATATTTGTCCCATTTATTCAGCCCAATAGAGAAAGAAAGAATACTGTGGAAATGCTGGAAATCTAAACCACTGTTGATTAACTCAATTAAATCTACACTCAAATCCCACATAGATGTTGTGATCAAGACATTCCCTGCAGTGGCTTTGACCAGCTTGTCAAATATTATTTCTGCAACTTTTATTCCGACCTGGAAATAAGTATTTTCTATATAATAAAGAAATACACGGACTTGTCGCCACTTTTCTGATTGAGGAACTTTGAACCCCACACTGACTGCATTAAGGTGTGGAATGCTTATTGAGAAGGCAACACAAATTCCACTCTCTAATAGCACAGGTGTCAATGTCTTCATGAACTTCACTCCATTGTCGGTGTCTGGAGCAATGAGACCAATGAACGTCCATCTGAAGTGATGGAGCAGCTTCACAATCGCTGGGTAAACGGCCTCTTCTTTGGGGACCGTCCGATAGAAAAAGGGGAACTGCCTCTTGTCATTCAGAACATGGGAGCCAAAAGCATAGCTGACCTGGAAAGAAAAGATGACTGTTGACTTGCATTGTTTGGGATCAAAGCTGAAATAATTCATACCGCAAATAGCATATATTTGCTTTGTAAAGACATGTGTGTTGTTGCTTTTTTGCCCTGACTTTCCTTGACACATAAGACTGGATCCCATTTTTATCTTTATGAATTCCCTCAGTTCCTGTTTTCATTTTTTAAATACGCCTTTATCCTTCTATTTTACTGCTTTATACTGTAGATTTGTTTCAACAATTTTGTTACTGTTTTATGTTGTGCACTACTAAAAGGTTTTTTTGATTATTGAGTGGGTTACAAATGTTTTCAATTAATAAACACATATCACGGTTTCACTCAAGGGAAACTTTCCTGCTTTATCCCATTTTTAGTGGCATGGCCACTAGTACGAGGGAAGTTTCCTTACTTCCTGTTTTATATGCACAGGCATACAAACACACACACACACACACACACACACACCAGAATTCGACACAAAGGGAAGGGAGGAAGGACAGGTAATATCAAAAAGAGCACAGCAATTCATCTGGCCATTCCTAATCTCGTTTCTTCACTGCCTTGATGTCCTATGCCTTCCTCATTCTGAGCTGACACTACCCAAAATTGTCACGCCTGAGAAGCTCAGCCGGATAAACCCTCCATCTCCATTCCTACCTGTGGCATTTTATAGATGCCCAACATGCTTGAAATGTGGATGGAGTTTTCAGTGTCAGAGTCAGCCCCTTCCAGAACAGCAGTCAAGTGATTCTGTCCTCCGCAGTTGTAGTTTGGAACATTTGCCTTTCTAGAAGAGACCAGGTCCACCAAAGCTTCGTACGTTATCCTTCCACGAAAAAAGTTCTCATAGATATTGTAGCCCAGAGTGATGTTGGGCAAGAGCCTGGGATTCTGGTTGATCTCTTGGATGGCAAAGAAGAAGCTCAAGGGCAGCCAGTACCTTGTTGCTCCTTTGCTGCAAAAATATACATATCACATCATATCCTCCATCATTCAGTGAATATATCACTTCCAACTCTTGCATTTTCTGACAAGCTTCTAAGGATAATATAAAGTCCTGGATTCGATTTCTAGAATTTAATCACCCTATCACTGATCCAAATTCAGAAATTTGACAGCCAACCCCCACTTAATGATGAATGAGTGTTGGGAAAGCCCTTTGTTCAATCAATACCCATTATCCCATGGAAAACAAAACTAAAGCAGAAGGAATTTCTCATGATGGAATTAGATGTGCACAGACTTTCAAATAACAATAGGAGTTAAAAGGTTTTTAAAGGCTCATTAAATGACATGGAACATCTATTGTTCTCTCTCCTCCGCCCTCCCCCGGATCCCCTCCAAGCCTGTTATATTTATATTTAATTTTATTGATGATAAAGTAAAAAATCAATATTGAATGTTGCAGCAGTAACCCCATTCCCATAAATGGACTTACTGGTAAAGGCTGGTAGAGGGAGACTCATTGAACTGCTGTGGATTGAATAAAGCAAATGTGGCCGAGATGACTCCACTAATGAGGTGGTCTCCTGGCCTGTAATAATTGAATGGCTCAATCCAGTCTCTCTGTAAAGTCAAGGGGCATTTTGCCTTCACTCCACAGTCTGCATGAGGCAGCAACAGCAGGAGAAGCAGTACCATTCTGTGCCTGCTTGGAATAGTTGCTTTTCTTGTGACAGCTCCTCTGTACTAGAAAGTAATTAGGTAATGTTGATGGAATCCAGCCAAGGCTTCACATCTACAAGGGATAGATGTCAGCCTTGCACCTGTGTATTGCAACTCACCTGTCCTAAGTAGACCTGAACCCAAATTCTCAGCAGTACAGATGGCATTTATGTACCAATCCTCCCCTGCTTTGGTGAAATATATGAATTACCTCATGTTGTTTTCAATTCTGATATCTCTTTGAGTGGACTCAAAGGTGATCTTTGGACAAATCCCCAGAGCGTTGTTGAGTAGATGAAAGAATACCCCCTGTATGATTTTGATAATTACAAAGGGAGCAAGAATTGCCTCTGAAATGTCCAGAACTCTTTACATGGCTTTATGCACAGGTGCAGGCTGGAGAAAAACATGTTTGCAAAAACTTACACATGTGCCTTCAGACTCTGAGATGCATAACAGAATGGGAAGCTGAATATGTCTAACTTCAGTAAAAGCAGGTCATTTCCACAGCCTCCAACATTCCTCTGGTGTAAATCGGGATGCACATCCTTTGGTGCCGTGCTCTCACGGGAGCCTGCTGACTTGCGCAAGAGTGCGGCACCACCGCAAGCTTGACCAGTGAGGTCTTCCTGGCTTGAATCCTTCAGCCTGAGAAGTTGCAGGAAACTTAGCTCCAGCCCTGCCGTTCCCCTCTAGCTTCTTACTCTGGAGCCCTCCCCAACAGGCAGAGACTGTGACATGAGGGTGAGCTCCGCCAGTGGGTGTGACTGTCAACATGTAGGACTCTACTAGAGCTGGGTGTGAGAGGAGGAGGGCCAGTAGGACTGAGACTGTTCTGTTGTGGGACGACAGGTGTACCCTCTGATTCCTCACTGTCTGTGTCTGTGCTCACATTGAGACACTCAGCCTCCAGCCTTGTCCCGGAAGGGCCTCCTTCTTCTGTCATCCCCCTTGATCCCAGCACCGCCCAACTCAACCCTTCCCCATTGTCCCACCACCAGGAAACAGGGTTTAAGACCTCATCTTCCCTGCCTTCCTTTAGGGATCTTTCTCCCCCTCCTTTAAAAAAAATAAAATTAGATTTCCGTCATACAATTCAAAAGAGAAAGAGAAATAATAAATAACAGGAAAAAACATTAAATCATTATACATTAAATTATTATACAATATGCTGAAAGAAAGAAAAATGAACAAAATGAAACAAACCCACGACCCTGTTTAGCTTCCCTCCACCACTACTCATTTTCTCTAGAATCATTTTAACCCTTATCATTGATTCTGATTGTTTTTACTTCCTCTTTATACATATATATCTCTGATAGATTAATGTTTTGATGCATTTACATTCTTAGTCTAAGGATATTAGCATGTCTTTTTTAGAGCTTTATTTTGTCATATAGACAACAAAGCATTGCCATTCATTTTTTATTTTTTGATTTGACTGCTGTTGTATTTGTTGTTGTTTAGTCGTTTAGTCGTGTCCAACTCTTCGTGACCCATGGACCAGAGCACGCCAGGCACTCCTGTCTTCCACTGCCTCCCGCAGTTTGGTCAGACTCATGTTGGTAGCTTGAGAACACTGTCCAACCATCTGTCTTCCACTGCCTCCCGCAGTTTGGTCAGACTCATGTTGGTAGCTTTGAGAACACTGTCCAACCACCTCGTCCTCTGTCGTCCCCTTCTCCTTGTGCCCTCAATCTTTCCCAACATCAGGGTCTTTTCCAGGGAGTCTTCTCTTCTCATGAGGTGGCCAAAGTATTGGAGCCTCAACTTCAGGATCTGTCCTTCCAGTGATCATGGAACCCAAGAAAGTAAATCTCTCACTGCCTCCATTTCTTCCCCTTCTATTTGCCAGGAGGTGATGGGACCAGTGGCCATGATCTTAATTTTTTTGATGTTGAGCTTCAGACCATATTTTGCGCAAAATGTGGAAACTAGCTTCCTGCTATATTGAGGGGAATCTGCTCTCCTACAACAATCACTAGCATGAGTGAAGGGAGGATGATACTTACCGGTAATCAATATATCCTTTCCTACTATCCATAACATTCCCGCATTTCTCACTAGCTCAAAAGCAACTAAATCTTGAGGCACCTTGAAGAGCAACAACAGATTTATTAGGGCACAATTTTCTCAGAATTTTTAACATAATGTTTGTGAAGGAAAATACACATATTCATTCTATCTACAATGAAGAACAACCCATAACTCAAAGTTCAAAATGTTTTAAATGGCTTTTTGCAATAAGGAATAAATTGTTCCTAAAATGTTTATCCACCACTCCTAAGAACCCTCCCATTGTGGTGTGTGTGTGTAACTGTAAATAATGTTTCCATGCCCTCTGTTAACTGTTCCTGAATCAAAAGATTTCACTACTAAATTCCACTTTTTTACTTTATTTGTTTTAGCAGTCCTAATCAATTTTCCTATTAAATCAATATTTGGAAAAGCAGGAGCTGCCAAAGACTATGAATTTTTAGAGGAAGACACTCAAATTTCCAAGTTATTTTCCAAATTTCCAAATTTTCCATAGCAAAATTAAAAATAAAATGTAAACATTTAGACACTTCTTAAAAGTTTGAAACATAACAATCACAAAAGGAGCCATAAACATGCCTTTAAATTTAAGAAGCTACATTTGCAAGGCAAGTATGTGTTTTTCATCATTGCTTTGCTGGACAACAATTGTCAAAAATGAGTCCTTTAAGAACCAGTTTTTGTTGTCAGGTGCTCCTTTGTGTTCAGATCAGGTCTGAGTACAATTATGTAGCACTTGGGAAAGAAGATGCAGCCCAGAAGCCCAGCACTGGAGGCCAAGATGGAGAAGATCTGCACGGCTACCATGTATTTCCCCTTTGTGCTCAGGTAGGAGGGCACAAAGGAGACCCAAACACTGCAGAAGACCAGCATGCTGAAGGTGATCAGCTTGGCTTCATTGAAGGCCCCAGGCAGCTTCCTGGCCAGAAAAGCCACTGTGAAGCAGAAGGAGGCCAGGAAGCCCATGTAGCCAAGGGCAGCATAAAACATGGCAACAGACCCTTCATTGCATTGTAGGATGATCTCTCCAGCCTGGGAGCTCATGTCAGACTCTGGGAAGGGTGGAGAGATTCCCAGCCAGATAGTACAGATGAGAACTTGGACACTGGAGCAGGAAATGACAATGGAGTTGGCCAAACTCTTCCCAAGCCATCTCCTCATCGTGTTTCCTGGCTTTGTGGCCAGGAAGGCCAGCACCACAGTGATGGTTTTTGCCAACACAGAGGAAACGGCAACTGAAAAGATGATGCTGAAGGCCACTTGTCGGAGAAGACAGGTCACTTTCCTTGGCCTTCCAATGAAGAGTAAGGAGGACAAAAAGGAAAGCAAGAGGGAGATGAGGAGGATATAGGAGAGGTTCCGGTTGTTGGCTTTGACTATGGGAGTTTCTCGGAATATAATGAATATTCCTAGCACAACACCTGTGGTTAAGGATAAGAATAGGGCAAAGGAAGTTAGGAAGATCCCCAAATATTCTTCATAAGCCAGAAGTTGATGATCTTGTAGAGACACAGATCTCTGGCCTGGTTTGGATGCTGATCTTCTGGACACCTGGTGCAACGCTCTGCATCTGGAATGAACACAAGGAATATCAACTTTACAACAAAAAGTAATACCAAAGTGGTCCCCACTAAAAGAAAAGATAAAATCATTGCATATAACCAGGGAGAGCAATTATTTGTATTAATAATATTATGGAACAGGAAAACCTGAGACAACTGTTATATCTTCAGTTGGTGATAAACCAATGAGGAAAGGATTTCACATGCTAGGAACCGCAATACAGGAAAGACTTCTGGTTGGGCGCCATAGCGATCAGTCGGGGGAATTTCGTTCCAAGATTCCCAGATGCTGCAAGGGGGAGGGCAACCCGCAACCGTGCTGTGGACCCCTGAAGAACCCCAGGAAGAGTGTCCTGGGGGCATGGTGATCTGGCGGGTGCTTGTTACGTCTCCCCTGCTCCCCGGTAAGCTCTAATAAGAGCTGCCGAGAGTGAGCGAGCTGGGAGACATAGCGCTGTGTATCCAGCGGCTACCCTTGCTGTGTGAAGCTGCGACTGCTGATTGCCAGGAACGCTCCATTTCTCCTTTAAATTGGGACTGGAATTCTTCGAACTGTGAGTAAAAAAAAAAAGCAATTGAAACCAATTTGGAAGAAGTAAGGGATTTAAAATAACGGAGGTTGGTCCCTTGCGGTTGAAACAGAAGGAACAGTGTAACAGCGTAACCAAGGCTGCTGCCAAAAGTTGTGGGAAAAAAGGAAAACTTCTGTGACTGGTTCCCCAAAAAGGGGGGAAGAGATTTAAGATTTAATTGTTGCAAATTTGGATTTGGAAAAGAGTTACCCTCTTTTTCCAAGGTCTTGAAAGATTTAGCAAGAAATTTAGACATTATGGCGGTTGGTGTTACAGTATAACAGATTGTTTTGACTACAAAGTTGTTTTTTGACCTTGAAAATGAAAATGGGGGGGGGGAAAGACTTT
This sequence comes from Lacerta viridis, assembly GCA_900245905.1. Taxonomy (NCBI): domain Eukaryota; kingdom Metazoa; phylum Chordata; class Lepidosauria; order Squamata; family Lacertidae; genus Lacerta; species Lacerta viridis. The sequence goes on along the minus strand of OFHU01001290.1, from coordinate 101,581 downwards.
GGAATTGCTACAAGAGATGGAACAGACAATGAGAGCCTCGAATGGACTTTGGAGATGGCAGTGCCAGCCCCAGAGGAACTTAAGGAATTGGAGGGAAAAGTGAAAGAAATAAAACCAACCATAGACTTTTCGTTAAGCGGAGTACAACAAAAAACAGGAAGGAGTGGTGTGGCATTCAACCCAGAAGGACTGTTTTGCAAAGAGGAAGACAAAGAGGAAGGAATCTTTAAAGATGAGGATGTAAAGAACAGCATATTGCAAAAGAAGGGAAGAGAATTGCAAACAGTTTGGATTGTATCACGTAAAGATGATGATCTGAGAAACAGTACACTGCAAAAGAAGAGAAGAGAAGGCAAACAGCATTGACTGACTGTCGGGCTCGGGAACTTGTGAGGGTTGGAGTGGGATAAAAAGGATATACTTTGATTTGTTTTTCCCTCTATAAGTGGTTAATACGGTTGGAACTGGATTTTGGCGTTAATGAAGATATGTTAAAAAATTAGGAGGATAGAGGTGGGAAAAATAGCTAAAAATTTGAGACCGGAGGAAGGGAAGGGTGCAAATAGAAGAAATTTAGGAGTATAAAATTAGGTTGGAGTAAGGGAAAATGATAAGGACCTAGGAAAGTTTCAGAAGAAGTTAGGAGCCGAGGTATAGAAAATAAAAGGAGTTAGTTTAAGTAGAAATAGGATTGGTAAGAAGGAAAATGATTTTAGTGTTATATGATTTTGTAAAAAAGGGTAAGGAAATGGAAAGAAAAATGTAATATTGGGGTAAAAATAGATATGTCTATGAATTTGGAAAACTGATAAAGAGGATAGATAATGAATTCAACAGGGGGGGACCTGAGGAAGTCAACTCGAAAATGAACTTGAGGAAAGGAAGAATATCTGGCCTACAGAAATGGGCCAGGCCTAAGCAATGATATTGAGTATGCTAATTATTGTTTAATGTGAATTGTTTATTGTCTTTCCCGGTGAGAGAGGGGAGTGAAAATTTGCTTCCCCCAGTGAGAGGGGGGGAAGGATGAAAATTTAACGATATTGTAAAGTGCTTCAAATTGTTAAAATCAATTTTTTAAAAATTGGAAAAAAAGGAACCGCAATACAGGAGGACCTCACTAATATTTCTGATAGGAATAAAAGAATGATAAGCCATGGTGAACCGTTTCCTGAAAGGATGTCCATGTTAGGATAAGGGTCCTGAGGCCAAACATTCTAATATGACACTCAAAAGGGACCTTGTTGGACTCAACTGCATTAGACATTTGTGCCTGACATTCATCTCAGAGTTCATGGTGCCTCTTGTGCCAAGTTTGACTAACAGTCAAATTCTCATATCTCAGGATTTTCTCCTACTCTGTGTAGGCTTCCAATTGTCACTGAATGTGTCAATCTAGCATGTATGAAACCCATGAGGAAAATGCCCATTTGCATTGTAGCAGTGCATCAGTTCTAGAACTCCCCTTTAATGAATCCCAAACACTAGAAAGGTCCTTTGTCCTCTTCCCCCAGGGCAGGTCTTCCTGCTGGTGTCACCCACCTTCCTGAGTGGCCATTGTTCCTTCCGCACAGGGAACGCAGTCATAGCAGCAGAGCAGCATTCCTTCCTGAACTACCTTGAAGAATCCAGGCTGGCAACTTTCCACACACCTGGAAGTAGGCAGGCGCTAAGCATAAAGGGGCAGCAAGGAAAATGTGTTAAGGCTGATGTGTTAAGGGTGATAACAATGTATTACTTAATTAATTATCTTTAACCACATTTGTATACTTCTTGATTGCAGGAAAACCTCTAATGATAATGTTTCCCTGTTTGGTCAAAGCCCGAGTTCCGTCCACTTCCCTTCCTCTGTTGCTCAGCTGTGTTTCAGTTTGGTTTATTAAATCCTCAAAACATGGACCTCCCCTCTTGTACTTGATAAAATGTCTTGATCACTGTATAAATCAGAGGTAGCTAAACTTTTTTTCATTAGAGGGTCTTAGTGACCCAAGTGGAACCTTCTGTTGGTTTGCCCAAAGTATCAAAGTGGGCATGATTGAGAACCAAGCTCTCAAGTCCTCAGTCCAATTGGTTTTTCCCATCAGCTTTTTCCCAGTACTCTAACTTATTTTTATATTTCATTTTACAATTCAGCTTTATAAAACATATTTGCAGAGACATATTTTATCAGGAGTGAGGTCTCTCAAAACCTTTCAGCATCACTGTATAACTGCAGCAGACATACAAGAGCACAGTAAAACCATTTTCAGAAAATAATGCTTTTTCTTTTTTAAAGTGGTGCTAGGTGCCACATAGAATTTGGGGGAGTGGGGTCCAGATATTAGCCACCCTTCATTGAAATAAATGATGAACTGGTGAAGCGGTTCCTCTCCCCACAACCTGTGTTTGAAATGGAGCTGGGACTGTATTTTCTAACAATATTATTTCATTCACCAAAAGGGTTAGGAGAGGAACTAACTGCAAAAGTTGAGGGGTGGTTAAATTTCCTTGAAGGTTTCAAGTTAGGAGGCCATCTCTTCTTGCAAACAAATCTATTGCACACCTTTCTGGAAGCTGCTCCATAGAACATGGATTTACAGGAGCATTTCAGGAAATATTGCCAGGACTGAGGTTGCTAAAAGCCACACTCTCCTACAGGTTTTTATAGGGGAAACCATTGGCCACGTCTACTAGTTACTAAAATAAGCAACCGCCTAGAAATTGCACCCCCGAAACAGCTGGATCCTGCATATACACAGTTTCACTTGGACCTACTCTTAAATCTTCAGGAAATGCAGAAGGCATTTGAAGGTAGCCCCACACAGAGCATGGTGAATGTCAGGAGTTCCCAGCTTGATAACACAGTAAGCGTAGGTAATTAAAAAGGAGAATTTAGTGCAAAAAACAAACAAAGCTAAACAGCCTCTATTCACATCAAGAGACCCTTCTAATTCCTTCTGGTGTCTACAGAATATATTGAACTGACACCACTTCCACCGCTTGTTTTGCTTTCTGTCTAGCAGTCCTCCCACTCTCCAACTCCTAGGACTTATTGTATCAGCTCCAGCTTCTTCCTTTTCTGAGAGAATACCTCTGTGTCTGTTTGCGCCTATTTGAGCTTCCTGAGAGCTTTGGCTGAGTTCCAGCCCTCTCTCAGCAACCTGACAGTCTGAAGTCTGGTCCGAGACCCTCTCAGTTCTGCCAGTCCCACTAGGAGCAGTGACATGATTTGAGCTAATGGGATGGGAAATCCAATAAAATGGACCTGGTTGTGCCATTGGCATTCTGGTCAGCACTAGGTGATATTGATGCTCCCAACTAAGGAGGGACTTATTACCCAGTTCACGATGTCCAAGTCAGCTAATCCAAATATACTCCGTCCATTGAAGAATTGTAAAATTGGGCATCTCCCAGGAAAGAGTGGAGCTAGAATGGCAGAGAAAAGGGCCACATAAACAGGGGAACAACACTGACTAGCTATTTCATGCTTGGATCTGCTCTCATTTGGGATTGGTTACGGAGTGTCAGGGACTGGTTGGGCAGTCTGAGGAATTGTGGGAAGCACCAGCCAGAGAACTTCCAAGGGAACCCCCAGGAGAGGAGGATCAGAGGATTGGTGGTGGGACCCTGAGGAGAGGTCAAAGGAAAAAGATTGTGATGAGGGGCTGGATGCTGAAGGGGCAACAGGGTTTCCGGTCAGTGAGGCTGAAGCAGGGAAGAGGGGTCAAGAGAATGTTTGGACTTGATAGCCTTTCACTCCCCTTAAGGACGCTCCCTTGGGAAAGGCCCCAGGACCAGATGGACTGACTGCAAAGTACTATAAATCTTTAAAAGATTGGCTGGTACAGCCGCTGAAGGAAGTGTGCAACAGATTGCTGGAGGGAGACAGGGCACCTGACACTTGGAAGGAGGCCTATATCACACTGATTTTGAAACCAGATTCAGATAAAACGCTGATGAAAAACTACCGACCAATTTCGTTGCCAAATCCTCAGACTTATAGGATCAGCTCCAGCTTCTTGCTTTTCTGACAGAATACCTCTGTGTCTGTTTGTGCCTATTTGAGCTTCCTAAGAGCCTATGCAGATGATTTGATGTTATCCCTACAAGAACCAGAAAGCAGTGTCCCCAAAGCATTAGAGACAATAGAACTATTTGGGCGTGTAGCCAGTTTTAAATTAAATAAAGCCAAAACCAAAGTATTGACAAAAAATATGAATCCATTGCAGACACAGAAACTGTAGGAACGTAAAGGACTTAACTTTGTAAAAAAGTGAAATATCTTGGCAACCTGCATTCCAAGGGGTGGGGAAGTCTCCTCTGACTGCTGCTCAGTCTGTGTCCGATCTGACCCTCTCAGTTCTGCAGCTGTCTGGAAAGTCCCACTAGGAGCTGGCTCGTTCCTGACAGTGACATGATTTGAGCTTATCTGATGGGAAATCCAGTAAAATGAAACAATTATTTTCCCCACCTGGTTGTGCCATCCGGGGCATAGAATAGCATTCTGGTCGATGGTGCACTGTAGGTCAAGGGATCTCTGTCTATTGATGCTCCAATCTTCTCTCTAAGGAGGGACTTATTGGGAAATACCACCCAGTTCACGATGTCCAAGTCAGCTGACAGTTCCCCATTCTCATCCAAATATACTCCGTCCATTGAAGAATTGTAAAATTGGGCATCTCCCAGGCTGCTGGAGAATCTAAGGACCTTTTGGGAATGATAGGGACAGAAGTATCTAAATTGTACAGAAATTTATTTATGTACGCAACTACAGAAGCTACTCTCCTAAAAAAGGAAAGAAACAGAAGGAAGAATGCATACAAAATCTAATGGAATGTGGAGAAATGGCAAAAATTACCGGAAGAATAAGAAATCATGATAAACTTTTTAAAAGAATTTTGAAATGGTTTATTGAATATTAGCAGATAAATCATAAACGTCTAAAAGCAGGATTCATAAGAATATAAATATATATTCTCGTCTTCCCACCCTCCAGACTTCTCATGAAGGAGGCACACGAAGAAGGGCCTGTGACGATGATTGCAGGTATTATCTGTTCTTTATATAAAAAATATTCAAGATACTCTATATAAATGGGGAAAGGGTATAAATACCAGAAATGTGACAAATGCCATATATATCAAACAATATCATAATGAGAACATGAGTCACTCAGGCACTTAAGACAGGCTCCAGCAACACGCACAATCTTTGGACAAAGGATAGAGCTTGTGGAGCACATTAGGTGCCACAGTATCACCCTAAACAGGAGGGAAGAAGGTTTTCAGAGAGAGAGCCTGTGCAATGCCATCTCCCCTGCCCAAGGGAATTCTTCTGGAGGGGTGGGTCAAATGGGCCACTGCAAGGCAAAGAAGGGGTTAGGCCAGTGGTAGGAACTGTTACCAGAGAGACTATCATCTGAGAGGAGATAAAAAGGATACAATTCAGGGCAGTTCACAAATGGGTTTGCAAAATCTCACGTCCCCACCTTAGAGACCAGCTAATTTTGTTCTTGGTATGAGCTTTATTGAACAAAATCATCATCATCATCATCATCATCTCCAAGACAACCATTCTGGAATTGTAGAATTGATTGTCATGTTTGGAAGAGATGTATGTGGTGGGAAATGAAATACCTGCCATGGCTGTAGCCTTTGAACTTCCAGACTCTCCTTCAACCTCCACTTTGGTCTAGAGGAATATGCAGCGTTTAAGGAACGCGCCACAGCTTGGACACTGTTGTAAATCCTGTAGCTGTTTAGAGATAAAAGTCTTTCCAGGTGATCTTGGGGCAGCACCTCCAGTTCCTCTCTTTCTGGCATCTTGTCCAGCTTTTCACTGACAATGTATGCTCTAAATAGGAACAAGTAAAAGCTTTCTCCCAAAACTGCCGAAGTGCAAAGAAAAAGGTAGCAATATCATCATATTTGTCCCATTTATTCAGCCCAATAGAGAAAGAAAGAATACTGTGGAAATGCTGGAAATCTAAACCACTGTTGATTAACTCAATTAAATCTACACTCAAATCCCACATAGATGTTGTGATCAAGACATTCCCTGCAGTGGCTTTGACCACCTTGTCAAATATTATTTCTGCAATTTTATTCCCACCAGAAATAAGTAGATTCCACATAATAAAATAATACATGGACTTGTGCCACTTTTCTAATGAAGGAACGTTGAACCTCAAATGGTGTAATAATTTGTGGAATGCTTATTGAGATGGCAACACAAATTCCACTCTCTAATAGCACAGGGGTCAATGTCTTCATGAACTTCTCTCCATTGTCGGTGTCTGGAGCAATGAGACCAATGAATGTCCATTTGAAGAAATGGAGCAGCTTGACAATCACTGGGTAAACGGCCTCTTCTTTGGGGACTGTCCGATAGAAAAAGGGGAACTGCGTCTTGTCATTCAGAACATGGGAGCCAAAAGCATAGCTGACCTGGCAAGAAAAGAAGGATTGTTGGCTGAAATAATTCATACACCAAATAGCATGTATTTGCTATGTAAAGACACTTTTGCCTGGAGTTTCCTTGACACATAAGACTCGATCCCATTTTTATCTTTATGAATTCCCTCAGTTCCTGTTTTCATTTTTTAAATACGCCTTTATCCTTCTATTTTACTGCTTTATACTGTAGATTTGTTTCAACAATTTTCTTACTGTTTTATGTTGTGCACCACTAAAAGGGTTTTTGATTGAGAGCATTTATTTCTTCTTCGATTGTTTTCTGTGTGTTCTGTTTATTGGCTACTACTAAAATTGCACCTTACTTGTTCGTATTTGAGTGAGGCGTTAGTGGAATTAGCTCTACTGTTTTCTACCTTTCATCATATAGTACGCCTCTCCCTTTCTGTGTCTGTGCTTGTCATTACTCTGCTCTCGTGTTCATCATCTCTATGATTCTTTCCTTCTGTGTTCCTATTCTTTTGTTATTGAGTGCTAAAATGTTTTCATTATGTTCTTCCTGTCTCTCACGGTTAACTTTCCTGCTTTATCCCATTTTTAGTGGCATGGCCACTAAAAGTTCCCTTCCTTCTTGTTTTATATGCACAGGCATACAAACACACACACACACACACCAGAATTTGACACAAAGGGAAGGGAGGAAGACAGGTAATATCAAAAAGAGCACAGCAATTCATCTGACCATTCTGCCTGAAGAGCTCAGCCAGATAATCCCTCCATCTCCATCCCTACCTGTGGCATTTTATAGATGCCCAACATGCTTGAAATCTGGATGGAGTTTCAGTGTCAGAGTCAGCCCCTTCCAGAACAGCAATCAAGTATTCTGTCCTCCGCAGTTGTAGTTTGGAACATTTGCCTTTCTAGAAGAGACCAGGTCTACCAAAGCTTCATATGTTATTCTTCCATGAAAAAAGGTCTCATAGATATTGTAGCCCAGAGTGATGTTGGGCAAGAGCCTGGGATTCTGGTTGATCTCTTGGATGGCAAAGAAGAAGGACAGGGGCAGCCAGTACCTTGTTTCTCCTTTGCTGCAAAAATATACATATCACATCATATCCTCCAGCATTCAGTGAATATATGCTTCCAATCTTGCTTTTTGGACAAGCTTCTAAGGATTACCTAAAGTCCTGGATTCAATTTCTAGAATTTAATCACCAAACACTGATCCAGATTCAGAAGTTTGACAGCCAACCCACACTTAATGATGATGAGTGTTGAGAAAGCCTTGTTAAATCAATACCTATTATCCCATGGAAAAGGAAACTAAAGCAGAAGGAATTCCTCATAATGGAATTTGACGTGCACAGACTTTCTAATAGCAATAGGAGTTAGAAAGTTTTTAAAGGCTCATTAAATGACATGGAACATCTATTGCTCTCTCTCCTCCGCCCTCCCCTGATCCCCTCCAAGCCTGTTATATTTATAATTAATTTTATTGATTTGCTTTTTTAAAAAAAAGAAGTGCAAACATTTAAAAAGAAAGAAAATGAAGAATTAAAAATACAAAAGCATCAAAGTCTGGAAGGACCAAATTAAACAGACTCAAAAAGGATGAGAAGTACAAATCAATATTGAGTGGAGCAGCAGTAACCCCATCCCCATAAATTGACTCACTGGTTAAAGCCGGTAGAGGGAGACTCATTGAAGAGCTGTGGCTTTAATATAGCAAATGTGGCAGAGATGACTCCACTAATGAGGTGGTCTCCTGGCCTGTAATAATTGAATGCTCAATCCAGTCTCTCTCAAAGTCAAGGGGCATTTTGCCTTCACTCCACAGTCTGCGTGAGGCAGAAGACAGGAGAAGCAGTACCATTCTGTGCCTGATTTCCTTTCCTCTGTACTAGAAAATATCAGTAATGTGATGAATCCAACCAAGCTTCACATCTAGAAGGGATAGAAGTCAGCCTTGCATCTTAATTACCTCATGTTGTTGTCAATTCTGATATCTCCTTGTGGACTCAAAGGTGATCTTTGGACAGATCTCTGGAGCTTTGTTGAGAAGATGATGAAAGAAAAACCCCTGTATGATTTCGATAATTATAGAGGGAATAAGCATGGCCTCTGAAATGTCCTGAACTCTTTACGTGGTTCCATGCGCAGGTGCAGGCTGGAGAAAAGCATGTTTGCAAAAACTCCATCTGCCCTATACTTTTCTTCTGGAAGGAGACAAGGTCTTGAGGGCTGCATTCAGCCCTTGGGCTGTGCATTGGTGCACCCAAACTTAGAGGAACTAGACAAGCATGTCCAATTTCACCCTTGCTTTTTCATATTTGCTTGGGACCCTTAGCTTGTGCTATTAGACAACATAGGGAGATCTATGGAGTAGTCCATAATCCGGTTGAATATAATTTGATTTCATATGCAGATGATATTCTTCTGATGTTTTCAAAACCTCATTTTACTATTTCCATGTTTGTGCAGATGATAGATGTATTTGGTTAGATATCATGGTACTCTATTAACTGGTGCAAATTGGAGTTGATCATAGAATCATAGAGTTGGAAGAGACCACAAGGGCCATCCAGTCCAACCCCCTGCCAAGCAGGAAACACCATCAAAGCATTCCTGACAGATGGCTGTCAAGCCTGCTTAAAGACCTCCAAAGAAGGAGACTCCACCACACTCCTTGGCAGCAAATTCCACTGTCCGAACAGCTCTTACTGTCAGGAAGTTCTTCCTAATGTTTAGGTGGAATCTTCTTTCTTGTAGTTTGAATCCATTGCTCCGTGTCCGCTTCTCTGGAGCAGCAGAAAACAACCTTTCTCCCTCCTCTATATGACATCCTTTTATATATTTGAACATGGCTATCATATCACCCCTTAACCTTCTCTTCTCCAGGCTAAACATACCCAGCTCCCTAAGCCGTTCCTCATAAGGCATTGTTTCCAGGCCTTTGACCATTTTGGTTGCCCTCCTCTGGACACGTTCCAGCTTGTCAGTATCCTTCTTGAACTGTGGTGCCCAGAACTGGACACAGTATTCCAGGTGAGGTCTGACCAGAGCAGAATATAGTGGTACTATTACTTCCCTGAGACGGCTAGAGTGCCGGTGGCGAAAACTCATTCTGAATCAGACCGGACACGGGCTAGAGCTCAACTTCGAGCCTACCAAGTGGCAATGGCGACAGCGAAGAGGACCTTCTTCGCTGTTTCTATTGCATCTGCAGAAAACAGCGGCAGGAGACTCTTCCAGGTGGTTCGCAACCTAGCAGAACCACCTTTGTCACCGGGGTCTCCCTCCCATGGCTCTTATTTAAGGATATTTTCCTCCCACCACTAGGTCTGCGTGCTGTTTGCTCCATTTGGTCCTTGACATTTGGATGATCATCTTCAGTACTTGATAGACTCCTACCTTCAGGACCACTGTCTCCCTCCCCCACATAAGTCAGTTTAAAGCCCTCCTGATGAGGTTTTTGAGTTTCATGGCAAAAACATTCCTTCCAACCCTTGTGAGGTGCAGCCCATCACTTGCCAGAAGTCCATCTTCAAGAAACTGCAGACCGTGATCTAAGAATCCAAACCGTTCCTGTTTGCACCATTTGCGAAGCCAGTTGTTCACTTCCCCTATTTCCCCCCCTCTCCCTGATGCCTATAAGTGAAAATTTACTTATTCATTTCAGGTGTGTCAGTTCCTCATTCGTTCCACATTTGTTCCAAATTATTAAATATTTAATTATGGTAATACCAAGAGATATAATTCACTTTGTAACATGATATATACATATATATATATCCCTTAAAAATAATGTCCAAAATTTGGGGGCATCCTATAGACAGATAGATCCCCCCCATTTTCTTAAACCGGAGTCCCCCAAAATAGGGACTATCTTATACATGGAAAATGTGGAATATGAGAGAGAGAGATTTTTTTCAGACATTATTAGTTGGGAGTCATTAAGCATTACACTTTGGACAAGAACATAAAAAAAAAAAAAAAAAAAAAAAAAAAAAAAAAAAACAAGAACATAAATTATAGATCATAAACAGTTGATAAAGTCACATTCCCATATATCTTTTTAGGTTATTGAGGATGTTTCCAGCTAGTTATGATATTTTATATTATTTTGTAGCTACTGAGGCCAATTCAGCATGTCGGTACTTGGGTCAGAGCCTAAATTCTTAGAGGAGGACACACACACCCCAATATCTGCCATGGGGAATGTTGAGATCTGCAGCATAGTTCAGTAGACTAGCATAGCATGTTGTCTGGTAACGTGGAACAGAGCGTTCTCTGTTGCAGCACCACAAATATCAACATTCAAGGTAGCACAGCATGGAAAATGGAGAAGGTGAATGGTGAATTTCTTGATCGTTTTAACAAACTGAATGCTATGGCGAAATTTCTATACTACTTGGTTGTAATAAATCATCTTATGATACTGCTTCCATTGTTGTAAACTCTCGAAAGCACATACTTCTACTCTTCTGCCCTATAAAATGTTGCACCAATAAAGACCACTGTTTAATCGGAGGTGGCTAACTCTTTTTTTAAACGAAGGACTATAGAAACCCATGTTGAACCTTCAATGGGAGTGGTCCAAGTATCAAAGTAGAAGAAGATGTCTGAACATCACTATGGTTTTGATAATTACAAAAGAAACAAAGAGCAACTCTACAACATCCACAAGAATTTATGGGTGTTCTTGTGCAGGGGTAGTAGTGGGGGGGATGTTTGTGAAAACTCCCAGATCTAGCTCCCAATTCTGAGGTGCCAGACCCTCCTCACTTGAACTGCTAGTCACTTTGGGGCAGGCCAAGCCTAACTGCCTCACACTTGACATTTTCTTGGAAGGAGGGGTGTCCTCTCACAGGAAAGCTGGAAACAAAATTCATTTCAATTCAGTATGTCTTCTGAGCGGACAAGACAATGCTCCCATAACATCACTTCCTTATTCTCAATTAACTGAGCAGCTCTCCTTCATGTAAATGCTACTCGAGAAACAGCTCCTCAAAGGCGAGGAGGAGAGAGGGGTGCAGCTGGTTAAAAGGAACCCCCTCCAGGAGTGCTGAACTAATTTTGAATTTCCAATTTGGATTTTACAAGTAAAAAGTTATCACATTCCATAACCATATAAAGAGATTTCTCTGAATCTCAAGACTTCCCCCCATCCCCGCCATGGGTCCTATTGTCAACATTTACAACGGAATATTATTCCATAATCTACATTTTCTATCCTTCCATATTATCCATAGTGTTTGTTACATTACAAGTGTGATTAAAATCCTGCTCCAACACAAACAGCTTTTATTATTAACAAGGGAAGGAATATCTCTCTTCTCCAGCACAAGATTTGCCTGTTTACTGAATTTCTATACTACTTCTCTGTCAAGGCAACCATAATTAAAACACTAAAAGAAATTCTTGACAGAAGAGGACATTTCCAAAGGCGTATCCATACTTATATTTGCCCTACACTTTCTAGGCACACGCCTGTCCTTTAAAGCAGGATGAGGCCTGCATCGAATGGCTGCAGAAATGCCCAGTCACCTTCTGAGATTTATCGTTGAGTGGATTTGCACTGAATTGTGTATTGTGAACTGTCTACTCCACCATCAGATACCTCCCAGCACCCCCCAAAATGGTTGCTGAGAGTGGCCACAATCTGACACACACACACACACACACACACACACACATCCATGTTTGTTGTGAGACCCTAAAATATTCAATTTGGGGAATCATATAGATAAACATGATCGAAAGTGTGGGCAGGGCTTCCAGTGAAAATATAGACAGCAACCAGTCACATCTCATTTGTGGTGTAGGGTGTATATTCTGTACTTTTACCAGCTGAAACTGTTTGGGGCAATTTGGAAGAAAGGTCTTATGGGAAAAGCCATGACTACTGTGCCACAGGGCCTGAAAGTTGGGCTTGTAGGAGAAAAAACTTAGGTAAAGGCTCAAGGGGAATGAGAAGGAGAATAAAGAAAAGTCCTTGAAACAACAGACTTTTTTATTGCATCAACAGCGAAGAGAGATCTGTTGTTGCTCTAACAAAAGTTGGCTCACGCAGAAACAGATGAAAAGGTATACTTAAAATTCCATGGCAGGACCTTGGGTGCTCTTATGATCTCATGATTAATCAGAGCCCTGAGGACTGGACAAGAAAAGTGGTCCATGCCATAGGGTATACTTTACGTAAGAAACTTTTCAGGCACAGTGTAATAAATTACCTCACCTTAGCCTTGATTCAGATGTTTGGCTGATTTGTCTAAGTCCCTGGTGATTTGGCAATAATAAGAATAATTATAAGGGGGAGATGCATCACCTGAGTCTCTGTGTGGCTCAAGGCACAGGTGCAGACCTGGAGGAAAACATGAGAACAAAGTACCCACAGAAATGGCTCCCTGGTCTTTACATGGGTCAGCTTGTGAAGGGTCAACGGTCAGCTTGACCTTTAAATAGCAACATATTCTTTGAATGTTCCATAAATGCCACCATAGTAGTATGAACCTCCTCCCCCCACACACATAATTATCAGAATCGTAGTGCTTTATTCTCCCCAGAACTCAAGTGATATTTTTCGTAATTGTCCAAACCTCTAAATAAATAGCAGTACCGAGTCATTCATTGCACTGTGCTGTGGCCCTGGGGGAGAAATCTGGTGCACAGAAGATCCTGCGTCAGAGAAATATTGAGTCTGTTATATCTAATACACATGCTATATGAAGGGACGTCATTAAAAGTGAGTTATACCTCCCAGGGCCATGTATCCAAGGCAATAGAAACAGAGAAGGGAGTTAAGCAGGGATGTATATTGGCCCCATCCCTGTTTAATTATTACATAAATGATATGATCCCTCATCTGCTCTCCTACAACACTCACTAGCATGAGTGAAGGAAGGATAATACTTAATCAATATATCCTTTCCTACTATCTATAACATTCCCACATTTCTCACCAGATCAAAAGCAACTAAGTCTGGAGGCACCTTGAAGAGCAACAGATATATTAGGGCACAATTTTCTCAGTATTTTTAGCATAATGTTTGTGAAGGAAAATACACATATTAATTCCATCTACAATGAAGAACAATCCATGTCTCAAAGTTCAACATGTTTTAAATGGCTTTTTGCAATAAGGAATAAATTATTCCTACCATGTTTATTACCACTCCTAAGAACCCTCCCATTGTGGTGTGTGTGTGTATGTATGTATGTATGTATGTATGTATGTGTTTGTGTGTGTCTGTGTGTATCTGTAAATAATGTTTCCATTCTCTCTGTTAACTGTTCTTGAATCAAAAGATTTCACTACTGAACTTTTAACTTTATTTGTTTTAGCAGTCCTAATCAATTTTCCTATTAAAGCAATATTTTGAAATGCAGGAGCTGCCAAAGACTATGAATTTTAAGAGGAAGACACACAAATTTCCAAGTTAAAATAGCAAAATTAAAAATAAAATGTAAACATTTAGACACTTCTTAAAAGTTTGAAACATAACAATCACAAAAGGAGCCATAAACATGCCTTTAAATTTAAGAAGCTACATTTGCAAGGCAAGTATGTGTTTTTCATCATTGCTTTGCTGGACAACATTTGTCAAAAATGAGTCATTTAAGAACCGGTTTTTGTTGTCAGATGCTCCTTTGTGTTCAGATCAGGCCTGAGTACAATATGTAGCACTTGGGAAAGAAGATGCAGCCCAGAAGCCCAGCACTGGAAGCCAAGATAGAGAAGATCTGCACGGCTACCATGTATTTCCCCTTTGTGCTCAGGTAGGTGGGCACAAAGGAGACCCAAACACTGCAGAAGACCAGCATGCTGAAGGTGATCAGCTTGGCTTCATTGAAGGCCCCAGGCAGCTTCCTGGCTAGGAAAGCCACTGTGAACAGATGGAGGCCAGAAAGCCCATGTAGCCAAGGGCAGCATAAAACATGGCAATAGACCCTTCGTTGCATTGTAGGATGATCTCCCTAGGCTGGGAGCTCATGTCAGACTCTGGGAAGGGTGGAGAGATTCCCAACCAGATGGCGCAGAGGAGAACTTGGACACTGGAGCAGGAAATGACAATAGAGTTGGCCAAACTCTTCCCAAGCCATCTCTTCACCCTGTTCCCTGGTTTTGTGGCCAGAAAGGCCAGCACCACAGTGATGGTTTTTGCCAACACAGAAGAGATGGCAGCCGAGAAGATGATGCTGAAGACCATTTGTCGAATAAGGCAGGTCCCTTTCCTTGGCCGGCCAAGAAAAAGGAAGGAGGACAAAAAGGAAAGCAAGAGGGAAACAAGGAGGATATAAGAGAGGTCCCTGTTATTGGCTCTGACTATGGGAGTTTCCTTGTACTTAATGAAGATTCCTAACACAAAGCCTGCAGTTAGGGATAAAAAGATGGCCAAGAAAGCCAGGAGAACCCCCAAATATTCTTCATAAGCCAGGAAGGTGATAGTCTTGGGGAGACATTGATCTCTGGCCTTGTTTGGATGTTGATCTTCCGGACACCTGGTGCAATGCTCTGCATCTGGAAAGAACAACAGTAATATCAACTTTATATCCTTCTGTCTTGCTTTTCATTTGCAGACAGTGATACCAAAGTAGTTTCCACTAGAAGAACACATAAATATATCCAATAAAAATTATTGTATATGACTCAGGATATCAGGAATCAATATTAATAATATCAATGATAATGAACTACTTCAGGCAACAGGTATGCCATCCATTGGTGGGGAAAACAATGGGGGGAGCATGACCTAATGGTCATCTAATCCACCCCCTTGCAACGCTGGAGTCTCAACTAAAGCCTCCATGGCAGAGGCCATCCAACATCTGCTTAATAACCACCAAGGAAGCAGAGTCCATCATTTTCAGAGGGAGTTTTTCCTGATGTTTAGTCAGAATCTTCTTTCTTGTAACTTGAAGACATTGCTTTGGGTCCTACCCACTGGAACAGGAGAAAACAATGTGACGGCCCTTTAGATATTTGAAGATGGCTATAACGGGCTTCCTGTTTCTTGTGCGCCAGGGGATGGATGTCTCTCCCAAGACCATGGAGAGAGACAGATGGAGATAATCAGAGAATGATGGCTGAATTCTTTCTTCATTCCTCTTTGGTTGGAAGAGGAACCTGGCTCTCACCCACAGTTTGCCTGGTGGCCTGGCACTCGCTTCCCCATGGAATGCAAGGACAGGCAAAGGCACTGGGTTTATGGAGCAATCCGGCTACCATCACCCCCCCCCATCCTGTTCCTGGAAGCACAAGTTATCCTGCTAATTGGCTTTTTAAATTGGAGTAAACTGCAGGCACGTGCTAGAGATGATGAGACAAGAAACTGCAAAAATGAACCCAGCTACCAGGGTTTTAAAGGTTTGGATTGAGAGGCAGTTTCATTCGGTCAAAGAGAGGATGGGGGGGGAGGGGAGACCACAGTTTGCTTATATCAAAGTTTTCCTCTAAATTTATGATATGGCAACCCTCCCTGGAATGCAAGTTTTTTTTTTATTAAAAAATCTGTTCAAGTGATGCAGGAAGAAAATGGAATATAAATATGGAATGTAACAAAGCTGGAGCTTCGTGTGTGAGAGAAAGGAACTGAGAGGGAAAGGGTGGGAGCGCTACGCTTTGAAAATATGGAGAAAAGTCCTCCCTAACCTCCATTTTCCACCAAGGAATGTGTTTGATATAAGGACAACTGGCCACAAATCAGCGGCAGGGAGTCTACCAGCTGCGGGAATAGAAGCTTTTGGATTAACTATTTGCAGTCTGGATTCAGACCGTTCTTCCTAGGCTGGAAAATGTGAAGATGGCTTGTTTACTGGAAGCCAAATCACGGGATGAAGTGATGCAGTGACTTTTGGAAACTGTGAGATAACCCCTTCTCCCAAGGGATGATGGGAACCATCAACAGTTGTAGGAATGAAAAATATAACACTGTATATGGATGGGAAAACATCATGGAAAACAAACTGTCACAGACAGGAAGGAATAAGGATTACAGTTAGAGTTCCTCACTTGAAACATTTAAATTTCCCCTGTATATATCCTGTATATCGGGATGAAGCTACTTCCTCTTCCTCAAGGGCAGCCCTTTCTGCTGGCGTTACCCACCTTCCTGAGTGGAGATGGTCCCTTCTGCACAGGGAACGCAATCATAGCAGCAGAGTGGCATTCCTTCCTGAACACGTTTGACCAGTCCAGGGCTGCAACTTTCCACACACTTGGAAGGCGGCAAGGTCTAAGCAGCAAGCAGCAAAGAAATTGTGTTAGGCCTATATTTTTTCCCTCTGGAAATGAGACAGAGGTTTGGGAAGGCCCAGGATTCTCAACGTGAACCTTGCAACTAAGCATAAGGCTGAAAAACAATTTCATAGCTGTTTGAGGTCCAGGTGGCCCAAGGGGTATTGAATGTGCATTTCTAGCTTTGGCAGGTTGGCTAGCCAAGGATGTTCCTGGTTAGGATTAGGCTGCTCTCAGTTATCCATGCTCTGCTAACCGTCTGGTTCTATTATCGTGGGGCTACTCATGAAGAAAATCTGGAAGCTGCAGCTGGTGTGAAGTGAAGCAGCCAGGCTGTACGGTGTAGTGGGCTCGGAAATGTGGGAAATGGCTCCTCACTATGGCAGTCTTTCTGAACACCAGGATGGAACCCAAACAGGGTGTCCAGTTTTAGTTATCTTCTCACTAGGATGGGCAGGTGAGAAAGGGGGCAGGAGCCTTCATTTCAAAGCTTCCTACTTATCTATTTCACACACAGAGGATGGAACACCCCAAAAGAGTCCTCTTCTCCAGAATGGCAAGGACCTCTTTTCCCCCCTTTATCCTAGAGAAGACTATTCAAATTCCAGCTCCAGTTGGTGTGGGTTCTGTGAGGAAATTGGCAAGCTCACTTTCCTACAGCTTTTTCAAAAAAGTTACATATTTCTTTGCCGTTTAGATCAAGGAGTTTATTTTTCTGTCAGTTGCTGCCTGCTTAAAGTGTAATTTTGCTGCCTGAATTGTTCAAAAATTCCTATAGGGACAGAAGTGAATATCTGTCACTTTGTTCCATATAATAAACCCAACTTTGTTTATTCCTTTGGTGTGAGAACTTCTTGTGGGCTTTAGGATAAAGGTGGACACGTATTCATAACAAGCCCATGTCAGGACTCCAGCGAAAGACCCTAATCCTCTCTTTAGTGTGTCCTAGACTGTCAAAATATTGAATGTTGATGCTGACAGGCTAAACCTCTCTTTAGTGTGAGTATGAATGCATGTGAGAGCATGTGGGTTCATGACAATTTAAATAAAAAAAAATTAAAAAATCCTTCCAGTAGCACCTTAGAGACCAACTACGTAATACTGTGTATCTGAAGAAGTGTGCATGCACACGAAAGCTCATACCAAGAACAAACTTAGTTGGTCTCTAAGGATTTTTTTTTTTATTTTGTTTTGACTATGGCAGACCAACACGACTACCTACCTGTAATTTAAATATGGTGATGGCTGGGAAAAACCTTGGCCACCTCATCTAATTACTACAATAAGCAACCCCCTGAAATTGCACTCCAGAACAGTTGACTCCTACAAATGCACAGTTTGACAGAGATTCCACACTAGGTTGTCAAAATGTTCAAAGCTGATGTTGACAGGCATTTGAAGGCAGCCCCACATGAAGCAGGAGACCATGATTAGAGATTAGATAAAATGCAATAGACGGTATCTCCCACCTTGTTGAGCCTTTTGGGCAACACATCTGCATCAATGGTGCACTTTAGGTCGGAGGATCCCTGTCTCTTGATGCTCCCAAACCTCACTCTCATGTTGGTCCAATTGGGAAACAGCACCCAGTTCACGATGTCCCAGTCGGCTCCCACTTCCCCGTTCTCATCCAAGTACACTCCATCCATGGAAGAATTGTAAAACTGGGCATTTCCCAGGAAAGGGTGGAGCTAGAATGGCAGAGAAAAGGGCAGTGTTTGGAATATGGTAAAAAAAAAAATGGCTATCCAACTTTCAACTCCTGGCTCTCCTCTGACTTGGATCTGGGTGCAGACTCAAGTAGCTTTGAGTGTGGGCTACACTGAAATTTATAGAGACGCGGGTGGCGCTGTGGTCTAAACCACTGAGCCTCTTAGGCTTACCGGTTGGAAGTTCGGGCGGTTCAAATCCCTGCTGCTCTGTCCCAGCTCCTGCCAACCTAGCAGTTTGAAAGCACACTGGTGCAAGTAGATAAATAGGTACCACAATGGCGGGAAGGTAAACAGTGTTTCCGTGCGCTCTGGTTTCCGTCACGGTGTCCGTTACGCCAGAAGTGGTTTAGTCCTGCTGGCCACATGACCTGGAAAGCTGTCTGTGGACAAACGCTTGCTCCCTCGGCCCAAAAGCGAAATGAGCGCCGCAACCACATAGTCGCCTTTGACTAGACTTAACCATCCAGGGGTCTTTTACCTTCACCTTTTTACATTTAAATTTATGCCTGAGTATATTTGCTTAGGGACGCTTAGAGGAGGTAAAGAGCTCTGAAGTGCTAGATACTGGGAGCCTGGGGGATGAGGAAATGGGGAAACAAGCAGGAATCAGCCCTAGCAGTGTCACCACAGAGTGGTCGTCCCCACCCCCGGACAGCTTTTCTGCTGCCAGCCTGACAGCCCACCCCCCTGTCCCAAAACAAGGTGTCTGGTGCATAGCACAGAGCAGGGAGCCAGGCAGAAACAGAAAGGGTCCCTGGGGGCTCACCATAGACAGAGGGAGGGGCCTGACACAGAGGGAATGTGGGGAAGTGGGAGGTGCGAGACAGTCCAGGCAACTGTTTGCTAAAGTGGGGCATCTGCTTGTTTTCTGCTCTGCTTCATTAATAAAACGACTGACTGCTTCCAACAAGATTAAAATACATTAGCTGGTGCCTCCTTGTCTCTCTCTGATCTGTGAACGAACTGCACACTTTCAGTTGATGAAGCTTCCACAAAACGTGGCCATGAGGCACTAATTTACTTAAGAGGAGGGAGGGGGGAAAGGTGCAGTTGATGTCCCCCCCAATCAACCTAGCGAGGGGGGGCGAGGGGGCGGTCGCTTCCATAATGGAGGGGGTGACAAACACGTGGCCACTAGGGATTATTCTTTTCATGTTAATATCTTGACCTCCTCCACAAAATAGCTACGGTTTTCCTAATCTAATTTCAGAGAACATCGTTCCCAACCCTAATTAAGCCATCTAATTAGGAGGGAGGGGTAATTTAATTATTGGAAAGGAGGGACACTTTGGCCGGGGAGGTTTTTTTATTATTATTACTTGTTATTATTCCTTTGTAAGAAAATATGTGTAAAACCTGCGGGGGGGGGCATGGGGGGGTTGTCCGCACCGGGTACCACCTCCCCCCTGGGGGGGTGACAATTTTGCCCCCGGGTCATTTGTGCATTCACTGCACCTCAGGGCACTGCAGCATTTCGCTTGAAAACCACTGTCCAATGAGGATGGGAAAAGAAATGAATCCTGAGATGTGGAAAAAAGCAAAGCGGAGGTCGGGGGTGGGATGTATATAAAGGCAAAATTTATTACCAGAAAACAAAGAGTGGAGAAACAGCCTCAGGAATGCCGGAAAAGCAAAATTATGTCTGCACCCCCAAATTTAGCTTGTGCAAAGCTGCCAGAAACCAAGGAGAGGAGCCCAGGTGTTTCAATGGACCAGGAAAATCAGCCCCCGAGTTGGCCACTGGTTCCTAGGCACCCTATTGAGAAAAAGAGAGAAGGGCTCCTGTTAGGGAGGATGGCTGGGGGGGCGGGGGAGATGGTAAATGGAGAGCTCAGTGTGGGAACAAGCGTAGAAACGAAATAGCTGGGGTGGGGAGGGGAGGAAGGGGGTTGCTGGGGTCTGCAAGGTGGCCCAGGAAAGGGGGGGCAGTGGTGCAATAGGGCAGATGTAAAGATGCATCATGGCTCTTCAGGGGGGGAGTTGTGGAGGGTAGTGGGGGCTGATGGCTGCTGTGGCTCCTGGGATCTGGGCTGCTGCCACTGTGGTTCCTACTGCCTGCTGGGGGAAGGGAGGAAGGAAAGGAAGAGAGAAAGAGAGCAAGGGGAGAGGGGAGGGGAAGGAAGAGGAAGGAAAGGAGATGAAGAAAGCAGTGGCACACAGTGCAGCAAGCCAACCCACTTGCCCTTGAGGAACAGGCAGGTCTTGGCCTGGGGAAGCAGCGCCACTCACAGGCAAGCGGCAAGAGGGAGAGAAGGGAAGCTGGTTCTGCCCGCAGCTCCCCTGACAGCCATTCAAGCTCACTGGTTGAAAACCGCTGCCATATGGTGAGAGGCAGCCTGCAACACCATCTCTCTTGCCAAAGGGAATTCTTACATTGGGGGTTAGGGGTCTTGCTCCAAATGGGACACTGCAGGCAAAGGGGAGGGACTGAGGTCCATTACCAGAGGGGCAGTGTCCTCTCAGGGAATTTTGTGTATTGGGGGCACAAAGAGGATCCAATTCAGGGCACGTCAAAAAGCAGTTTGATAAATTTCACCCACTACATTCCCCAAGTTCTCAACCTCCAAGACGATAATTCTGGACCATCATATTTGGCAGAGATGTCTATGATGGGAAAGGAAATACCTGCCATGGCTTTAGCCTTTGAACTTCCAGACTGTCCTTCAACCTCCACTTAGATCTAGAAGAATACGCAGCATTTAAGGCATGCGCCACAGCTTGGACAGTGTTGTAAATCCTGTGACTGTCTGAAGAGAGGATTCTTTCCAGATCTTCTTGGGGAAGTATCTCCAGTTTCTCTCTCTCTCTGCATCTTGTCCGGCCTTTCACGGACAATGCATGCTTTACATAGGAACAATTAAAACTATCCTCCCAAAACTTCTTGATAAAGAAAAAGCGACTAAAGTCATCATGTTGTGCCCAATTATTTTTCCCAAGGAAAAAAGAAAAAATACCTGGGAAGTGCTGGTAATCTAAACCACTGAAAATTAAGTTCAAGGAGATGTCCCACATCGCTGTTGTGATCAAGACTTTTCCTGCAGTGGGTTTTTTAAAAACAGGGATCAACGTTTTCAGAATTTTCAGCCCCACTGTTAAATAAATATTTTCTACATAGTAAAGATATACATTGACTTGTCCCCACTCAATGAATTGAGAACTACTGAATGTCAATGTGTTAATGCCTAGTTTTAGGATGAAGTCTTGTGAGAAGGCAACGCAAATGCCATTCTTTATAAGCAGAGGCGTCAAGGTCTTCACGAACCTCTCTCCGTTGTCGGTGTCTTGAGTAAGAAGACCAATGAATGTCCAACTGAAGTGATGGAGCAGCTTGACAATTCCGGGGTACAGGGCATCTTCTTGGGGGACCATCCTGTAGAAAAAGGGAAACTGCCTCTTGCCTATTCAGAACTCGGGAAACAAAAGCATAACTGACCTGGCAAGAAGAGGAAGATTGTTGGGTTGTTT
This sequence comes from Lacerta viridis, assembly GCA_900245905.1. Taxonomy (NCBI): domain Eukaryota; kingdom Metazoa; phylum Chordata; class Lepidosauria; order Squamata; family Lacertidae; genus Lacerta; species Lacerta viridis. The sequence continues at coordinate 79,775 of OFHU01001290.1, read as the reverse complement.
TTATTTTGGATCAAAGCTGAAATTTTTGGATCAAATAACAAATAATTTTATTTTAAAGATAAATATTTTCCTTGACACATAACATTGGACTCTGTTTCTGTCTCTAGAAATAACTTAAAGCAGTTTTTTGTTTGTTTGTTATTGTACAACTGTTTTCCTGATTTTCTTTTGCATCATTGATGTGTTACTGTTTTTGCTGTACACCACAACAAGATTTTTAAATTCTAAGCTGGGTTGTAAATGTTTTAAATTAATAAACAAAATACCAGTGTTTTGCTCGAAAAATGTTTCCACTCACTCCAATTTCTAGTATCATTGCATTTGACACACATGGAAAGAAAGAAAAGGTGGTATGAAAACAGCCTACACCCCTCTCCATTCTTACCTGTGGGATTTTATAGATGCCCAACATGGTGGAAATCAGGATGGAGTTTTGAGAGTCACAGTCACTCCCTTCGAGAACAGCGAGTGGCTGATTCTGTTCCCCACAGTTGAAGTTTGGGACATTCACCTGCCCAGAAGAGAGCAGGTCTGCCAAAGTTTCATATGTCACCTTTCCATGAAAGAAGTTATCGTAGATGCTGTAACCTAGTGTGATGTTGGGCAAGAGCCTGGGATTCTGGTTGATCTGCCGAATGGCAAACAAAAAGGACAGGAATAGCCAGTAACTTGTTCCTGCTTTCCTGCAAAAATGTACATAGTACACAATCATTACCCAGCATTCTACCAATATATCAGATTCAGTTCTGCCTTTTTTGACAAGTTTTTACAGATAGTGTTTCATGCAAGATTCGAGGGGTTCCAAACACTTAAATTAATGAGAATGATAACTCAGTATAGAGGAAATCTAGAAGATATTTACAACAGTTCCCTTCAGATATTTAAGGCTATCAGGGTGCTGAAGTTCGTAGTGGATTTGGTTGTGAGATGGCAGAGGCTGTCCTGGGCCCCTGATGAGGGAACTAGAACTCCAGTGCCCTTCCTGATAGGCAGTGAGGGGCATAAGCCCATTTAGGCAGCCCGCACATGGGGCACTGCCTGTTCGTTCCTTCGCCTGGTTTCTCTGCCCACCTTCCCTCAGTTCAATCTGATAGTCAGTGACTTGCCTGTGGCTATGGTGGTCGCCGTTCTTTATGGGTCCGGGTAGGAATTTGCCCACCGGGCTAATTGGCCCTTACCTGGTTGGTTTTGCCTACCTCATAGCAATCATCACAACTGGTTGGGCATTGGGGCAATCCTGTGTTTGGATGGAAGGGAAGTTGTAGTCTCTGCCTGCCCCTCCAAATGCTGGGGTATCCTGTTAAAGGGATCCAGGGGGAGTGTCCACATCTGCATGCCCAGGGCCGAAGGCACTCCCCCACAGGGTGGTCCCTGCAGGGGTCTCCATATTTGATGTAAGTCTTAGGAACCTCCACCTGGACTGACCACACGTCACTTCTGGCAGGTGGGCTGGAAGTATTTAGATTGCCCCATGCCCAAGCCAAATCTCTTTCATCTGTATTCAATGAAGTTGTGGCATGTTTTGACCCAAAACCAGTCTTATTGGTCTCTTATTTATATGGGGTGGGGTATGGGGAGCCCGGTGCCTGGTCCTGCAATGCAGAAGGGGCCCTGGCCTTTTCCACATGTGAAACCAAGAATGAACCCCTTTAGCCACAGGCCTCTGAGTAGGAGAGCGCCTGGGAATTGGGACTCATGAATTTGGTAGCTAAAGGAACATCTCTAATCCCATTCCATAAAATGACTTACTCTCTAAAGCTGGTAGAGGGAGACTCCTTGAAAGTGTGTGGAATAAACGTAGCCATTGTGGCAGAGATGACCCCGCTCATGAGGTGGCCTCCCGGTCTGGAATAACTGAATGGGTCTAACTCATCTCTCTCTAGAGTCAAGGGGCATTTCACCTTCACCCCACATTCCACATATGGCAGAAGCAGCAGCAACAGCAACAGCAGTAGCAATCCCATTCTGGAACAGCTCCCTTCCTTGTGACTGCTCATCTCAGGGAATTATTCGATGACGCCAAACTCTTTCTGCTTTCCTAATGTTGATGGAGCCCAGCCACAGCTTCAGGGGATGGAAGTCAACCTCACACCTGGATCATTCAACTCACCTGTCCTAAATTCCAACCCAAACTCTCATTGAAACAAAAGGCATTTTTGTACCCCAGTCTTTCCCAAATGCAAGATGTTGCCTCATATTGCTCTTGATTCTCATGTTTACTTCAGTGTACTCAACTGCGATCTGTGAAGAAGTCTCTGGAGCTTGGTTGAGAAGATGAAAGAAAACCACTATGATTTTGATAATTACAAAGGAAAGAAGAAGAAGCTCTACAACATAGTAAACAGTTTATGAATATTCATGTGCAGGGGTAGTAGTTGGGAGAAAAACATGGTTTTGAAAACTCCCAGTTCTGAGATGCCAGACCCTCCTCACTTGAACTCAGGGGCACCAACTGCAGGGCATCCTGGGAGCCCAGGCAACCACAATTTTTTTCTGTAAGTGCCTGGCCTCCACCCCTTCCTGCTGCCTCCACACACCAGCCACTGCCACCCACTGACTGGAAAGAACACAAGGAATATCAACTTTATAGCCTTCTGCTTTGGTATTACTTTTTGCTAATGAAGAGCAGTACAGAAGGCTATAAAGTTAATATTCTTGTGTTCTTTCCAGATGTAGAGCATTGCACCAGGTGTCCAGAAGATCAACATCCAAACCAGGCCAGAGATCTTTGTTCCTTCAAGACCAACACCTTCCTGGCTTATGAAGAACCTTTGGGGATCTTCTTAGCTTCCTTTTCCATATTCCTATCCTTCACCACGTGTGTTATGTTTGGAATATTCATTATATTCCAAGAAACTCCCATAGTCAAAGCCAACAACCAGAACCTCTCCTACATCCTCCTCATCTCCCTCCTCCTTTCCTTTGTGTCCTCCTTCCTCTTTATTGGCAGGCCAAGGAAGGTGACCTGTCTTCTTCGCCAAATACCCTTCAGCATCATCTTCTCAGTTGCAATCTCTTCCCTCTTGGCAAAAACCATCACAGTGGTGCTGGCCTTTCTAGCCACAAAACCAGGAAACAGAGTGAAGAGATGGCTGGGGAAGAGTCTGGCCAACTCCATTGACATTTCCTGTTCCAGTGTCCAAGTTGCCATCTGCACCATCTGGCTGGGAATCTCTCCACCCTTCCCAGAGTCTGACATGAGCTCCCAGGCTGGAGAGATCATCCTGCAATGCAATGAAGGGTCTGTTGCCATGTTTTATGCTGCCCTTGGCTACATGGGCTTCCTGGCCTCCATCTGCTTCACGGTGGCTTTTCTGGTGAGGAAACTGCCCGATCACCTTCAGCATGCTGGTCTTCTGCAGTGTTTGGGTCTCCTTTGTGCCCTCCTACTTGAGCACCAAGGGGAAATACATGGTGGCCATGCAGATCTTCTCTATCTGGGTTTCCAGTGCTGAGCTTCTGGGCTGCATCTTCTTTCCCAAGTGCTATATAATCGTAGTCAGGCCAGATCTGAATACAAAGGAGGATCTAATAACCAAATCAAAGGATGGTATTTGATTTTGTTCTATGCAAATGGTTTGAAGATTCAGAAAATGGTTTATGAATCTGGCAAATGTAGAATCCATATGTCTCAGCAAAAAAATGGCACTTTTTATGCAGCTAGTGCACATATAGGTTCAACTTGCAGAAAACAATGTTTATGCCTCCATTTCTAATGGATTTAAAACATGTCTAAATGATTAAATTTTACTTTTAATTGTGCTGTTGGAAAACATGTTATCATTTTATTGTCTTCTTAAATATCATACTCTTTGGCAGTTCCTGTATTTAAAAATATGACTTTAATAGGAAAATGGATTAGGACTGCTTCCGAAACATCTTTGAGCAGAGGTGGCAACATGGAAAGTGCAGCCTCTCTACCGAGGGCCTTCTGAGTAGTGGCGCCCGTCCTGTGGAACACCCTCTCAGCAGAGGTCAAAGAAATAAATAACTATCTGACATTCAGAAAATACCTGAAGGCAGCCCTGTTTAGGGAAGTTTTTAACCTGTGATATTTTAATGTATTTTAATATCTGTTGGAGGCCGCCCAGAGTGGCTGGGGGGACCCAGCCAGATGGGCGGGGTACAAATAATTATTATTATTATTATTATTATTATTATTTATTTATTTATTTATTTATTTATAAAGATGAAAACAGGAGCTGAGGGAAATCATAAAGATAAAAATGGGATCCCATCTTATGTGCAAATATATATTATTTGGGGTAGGAATTACTTCGACTTGAGTTCCGAAACAATGCAAGCCAACAGTCGATCTTTTCTTTCCAGGTCAACTATGCTTTTGGCTCCCATGTTCTGAATGACAAGAGGCAGTTCCCCTTTTTCTATCGGACGGTCCCCAAAGAAGAGGCCCTGTACCCAGCGATTGTCAAGCTTCTCCATCACTTCAGATGGACGTTCATTGGTCTCATTGCTCCAGACACTGACAATGGAGTGAAGTTCATGAAGACATTGACACCTGTGCTATTAGAGAGTGGAATTTGTGTTGCCATCTCACTAAGCATTCCACAACTTAATACAAATTATACAGCGAAAAGTGGGGAAAAGTGGGGACAAGTCCATGCATTCCTTTATTATGTAGAAACACTTATTTCTTGATGGGAATGCAAATTGCAGAAATGCTATTTGACAAACTGGTCAAACCCACTGCAGGGAAAGTATTCATCACAACAATTGTCTATGTGGGATTTGAGTGTAGACTTAATCAACGTAAGCTACCATGGTTTAGATTTCCAGCATTTCCACAGTATTCTTTCTTTCTCTATTGGGCTGAATAAATGGGCCAAATATGATGATATTGATGCCTTTTTCTTTGCACTTCAGCAGTTTTGGGAGAAAGCTTTTACTTGTTCCTGGAAGCAAATTGGCAAAGAGCTAGGGGTGCTTGAGCTATGAAATGGGCGACGGGAAAAGGAACCGGTTTTGTGGCAGCCCAGAAAATTTATAATATCCAGACCCCGAGGTGGGAGCTCGGGGGCAAGCTGAATTAAGATTTTTACAAGAAGTAGAAGATGCAAAGAAACAAGAAAGAGAGTACCCTGAACTGGAGGTTTGGTGCTGCTGGATCTGTGGACATTTGGGAAAAGAAGACAAGATCCGGCGAAAGACAGAGAAAGACAATGGACAGAGGGGGTGTGGGGTGTATTAATCGTTAATTTAAAGACTTTTATCTCAAATAGTGAGATATTGAGATTTATGTTAAACATGATAAAGGAAAGAAGAAATAAGTTTAGATTTTTTAAGAATATTTTTTAAGATTTAGATAAACTAAGAAGATAAAGATGATTGTTTTATTTTTACTAAAGTGAATTTTTAGAGAAAAGGTGTTATAAAAAAGAAGAGATTTAAATCCGATTTACAGGGGAACAGTGTCAAGATTTGAAACAATCCTGGCTGTGGCACGTTCCTTAAATGCTGCATATTCCTCTAGATCAAAGTGGAGGTTGAAGGACAGTCTGGAAGTTCAAAGGCTACAGCCATGGCAGGTATTTCCTTTCCCATCACAGACATCTCTTCCAAATATGACAATCAATTGTACAATTCCAGAATGGTAGTCTTGGAGATGGTCTGAGAACTTGGGGAATGTAGTGGGGAGGTGAGATTTTGCAAACCCCTTTGTGAACTGCCCTGAATTGGATCCTTTTTATCTCCTCTCAGATGATAGTCTCTCTGGTAACAGTTCCTACCACTGGCTTAAACTCTTCTTTGCCTTGCAGGGGCCCTTTTGACCCCCACCCCCCCAGAAGAATTCCCTAGGGCAGGGGAGATGGCATTACACAGGCTCTCTCTCCAAAAACCTTCTTCCCTCCTGTTTAGGGTGACACTTTGGCACCTACTGAGCTCCATGAAGCTCTATCCTTTGTCCAAAGATTGTGTGTGTTGCTGGAGCCTGTATTAAATGCCTGAGTGACTCATGTGTTCATTGCGATAAATATATGGGGACATTTGTCGTATTTCTGGCGTATTTGTATTCTGATCCCTTTAATATACATTAAAGTGAATTTTTCATTTTATATACTGTATCTTGGATTTTTTTTTTTAGACAGAGCAGATAATAGCTGCAGTCACCATCAAAGCATTCCTGACAGATGGCTGTCAAGCCTCCGCTTAAAGACCTCCAAAGAAGGAGACTCCACCACACTCCTTGGCAGCAAATTCCACTGTCCGAACAGCTCTTCACTGTCAGGAAGTTCTTCCTAATGTTTAGGTGGAATCTTCTTTCTTGTAGTTTGAATCCATTGCTCCGTGTCCGCTTCTCTGGAGCAGCAGAAAACAACCTTTCTCCCTCCTCTATATGACATCCTTTTATATATTTGAACATGGCTATCATATCACCCCTGTGGTCTCTTCCAACTCTATGATTCTACCAGCTGCGGTTGGCAATGTGAAAATGTGCCAACCAGGACTAGCTGGACACAGCAGAGTATGCGCAGACCTTCAGGAAGCTTCTGGCGCAGGATGTCGATAAATCAGAATGGCGTAGGAACTCACTGCCACTAGTAACTGAATAACTATGTACAGCTTTATTGATATAGCACAGCTTACTCAGATTATTATATACAGACTTGGATCTTAGGAAAACAACAAACAAAGACAGGAACAAATCCTTTCCTTTCACTATCTCTCTCTTCTTACAACCTATCTCCACCATAATACTTTCACTATCTCAACCAACACAGAAGACATGGTTACTTTGTTTGGCTATATGAAACTCTCAGCCAATTACGATGTTGCTGCTGACGTTCATGTTACCAAGCGGATTCTTAACCTTCATCTAACTCCTAATTGGCTTCTGTGAGTAGCTGCATGTAGGCAGATTGAAACTTCCAGCAGATTCCTCCTAAACATTAGGAATAACTTCCTGACAGTAAGAGCTGTTCGACAGTGGAATTTGCTGCCAAGGAGTGTGGTGGAGTCTCCTTCTTTGGAGGTCTTTAAGCGGAGGCTTGACAGCCATCTGTCAGGAATGCTTTGATGGTGTTTCCTGCTTGGCAGGGGGTTGGACTGGATGGCCCTTGGGGTCTCTTCCCACTCTATGATTCTATGATTCTACGAGCTGCGGTTGGCAGAGCAGAGCGCAGCGCCTCTCCGGAGCCAGCCAGCCCTTTCTCGCCACTGGTCCCTCCGTTGCCGCCCTCCGCCATTTGCACCATAGGTAGGGGGAGGGGGGAGAAAGAAGCCTCCTCCAGCGCATGTGTGCATGTGCACGCGGTCCAGCCCGCCACACGGTCTGGGGGATGGTCAACCGGCCCCCTCCCAAAAAAGTTTGCTGACCCCTGGGGCTAAACCTACCATGAAGATCAGGCACCATGATGAGAAAAAAACCAAGAATGGGAAAACATTATAGACTATTTTAAAGAACACTGTAAAAACGTCAAAACATTATAAGGTTTGATGCAATATTTATGAACTAAGAATAGAATTGGGGGAGGGGAGAAGTTGCTATAATTATATGCAAGGAGAATAAAAGAGGGTTCCAGTTACAGGTAGGTACCCGTGTAGGTCTGCCACAGTCAAAACAAAACAAAATAAAAAATTCCTTCCAGTAGAACCTTAGTTGGTCTCTAACGTGCTACTGGAAGGAATTTTTTATTTTTATTTTTTTTTAATAAAAGAGGGGAAATGGAAAAGATTGGGGGGTTGTCATCTATTTCAAATTTGGATTGGATATGTATATACCAAAAGGATAAATGTTGTTATTTTGAAATTTGAAAATAATATATATATATATTTAATTTTAAAAAGATAGTTTAGAAAAAGCTTTCGGGCGCCCGTGCACGTGATCCAGCGACAGCTGGGCTTTCCGGAGGCGAGGCGAGCGCCTCCCCTCGCTCTCTGCCCGGAGAAGCCAAGAGTCTCCTGCCGCTCGGCTCCGAAACGGTTAAGAGCAGCGGAGACAGAGCTGAGTTTCCTAGAGCGGATGAAAAAAGGCTGTCGGGAGAATAGGAGCTTCCGCTTCCTGCCCCGCTTCCCCGAGGGAGATGCTGGTCATGGCGGCGGCTGTACTTCCTCGTGGAGGCGCTGGAGGTGGGTCATAATATCATTCTATATTATCACTTGTGGGGGGTGAGTGGGGGTGCTGCTGCAGGCGAGTATGCGGAGGGATTTTTAGGGAAACCGTTTCAATGTAAGTTTTTTTCTGTGTCCTTTTTCTAGTCATCAATTTATCCAGATTTTCACATCTTATTATTTTTAAAAAGAGCTCTTGAAAATTGGCCAGCATTTTGGTGTAGGTTTCTCCTAATGCACACGCTTTTGCAAAGCATATTTCCCCTAATATTTACATCTCCCGTAATTAACGCATTCTGTATATAATTCCTCTAAAATAATACATTTATAGGTCTTTCCCCCTTTGTATGGGGGTAGGAAATCTTTTCCCAATGGAAGGGCAGATCTTTCTCCTCCTCCTCCTCCTCTCCTCCCTGCAAGCCAACTTGGGCAGGTGGGTGACATTCCTTGGTCTCTTCATAGGGCTTGGGGGTCTGGGCAAACCCTTTAAGCATTGGCGAAACAAAATAAAAATAAAAATTCTTTCAGTAGCACCTTAGAGACCAACTGAGTTTGTTCTTGGTATGAGCTTTCGTGTGCATGCACACTTCTTCAGATACCAAGACCAACACGGCTACCCACTTGTAACCTTAAGCATTGGGGAAACCTTCTGCAGGGGCTCACCTTGGAACTTGTAATAATTTTTATCCGGCCTGATTTTACTATAATTTATTAAATTTATATACATCCCTATACCCAACAGGCCTCAGGGCGGTTCACGGGAGAAAATTACAATATAAAAACTCAAAGTACATAAGCAAAACTGGAAAAAACAACAACCCAATAACACACCCCCAAACACACACATTTTAAAACATTTGTGTTTCAATCGTATACAGCAGTTTCTGCAAGGGCAGAAGAGGTTTTTTTAAAAAGGAGAAACAAGCAACTTTAAAGTCCAAGTGTGGCTGAGGCCTTATAGCTTTCTGTGCATGTTCCTGCTTCCAGAATGTCTTTCTGTAAGTGAGTTGCTTTTCTCCTTTCTGCCATTGTTCATGCAAGGTAAAATGTTTTAATGTGTTTCTGCAGCACAAGTTTCACTGACCTTACAGCTTATGAAGGTTCTTGCTCCTGTTCTTTTTCAAAGATAACATTTATTGTTTGTTTGTTTGTTTGTTTGTTTAACCTGCGGTGTATAGCACAGTTAGCTCAGAGTTTTACCCATGAACATTTCTTCACTTTTTTCCTTGGAAACCTTCAGCAATAATCCATTGCCCATCTTTACACTCTCTGTGCAGGGAAATAATAATATTTATTAAAACAATTTTGTGCAGACAACAGTAAAATGATTTTTTAAAAATTGATGAAGCTTCACACATACAGCTGGAACATACAGTTTTGAAATGCCAAATAGTCCAGGAGAGAGCAATAATCCTCATATGTTATTTTTTGGTTGCTTCAGTTATTATATTTTGGGGGTGGGTGAGCATAAGAAGCTGAACCAAATCAGTTCATTGGGTCCATCTAACTCAACATTGCCTTCACTAGCAGAAAATGGTTCTCCAGGGTTTCAGGCAGGAGATTTCCCTCCTCAGCTCTGCAGGTGCCAGGGGGTGAAAAATGGAGACCTTCTGTGTACACATCATATAATAATAATGCTAGCTGCCAGATCTCCTGGCTGGAGAGGGTTGGGATGGTGCAGATGAGCTCTGAAGGAACTTATCTGCCATAACCTGCTATGCCCACAGAAAACTCTAGTAGTGCCTGTGTTTTTTCCTGCTAGCAGTAGCTCGGGTTAGGTGTTATAGAGGTGGAGAAGAGGACATACAGTCATACCTCTGGTTACAATAGCTGCGGGTTGCGTTCGGCACGGGTTATGAATGCGCCGAACCCGGAAGTGCTGCAACGGGTTACTTCCGGATTCGGCGCGTCACTCATGCGCCGAACCGCACCGTGCGCGTGTGCAGATTCGGCACTTCATGTTGTCTTCTGCTCATGTTGCAAACGGGGCTCCAGAACAGATCCTGTTCGCAACCAGAGGTACCACTGTACATCCATTAGATTCAAAGCCCCACCAAACATTCTCCGAAGAGGCCCCACTCCGAAGAGGCCCTATTGCCTACGCAAACCTGGAGCTGGAATGGGTAATTTACACCCGTTTCAAAGCGGGATTTTTAAAAAATCAAGACCCACCACTGCCACCAGGCCAAAGAGAAATAAACACATCTCTCCAACTCTGGCTATGCAAGTGGACCACCCACCACTTCACCCCCTCACTCCAACTCTGGCTAGTGCAAGTGGACCACCCACCACTTCACCCCCTCACACATACATTTAATACATGTCGCCCCTTGTCAAACCTTAAAATATAGAAATAAGTTCTATTTTCATTTTTCACAAGGATACCAGTGTACATCCTCCAAATGTACAAGGGCTTCCCAATTCACTTGCTCCATGGGAACTTTCCATAGTGTTCTTTTGCACTGAGGCTGAACTGACAGAAATTAAGCACTGTTTGCTTCCTCTTCTCTTGCTTGTATTCCCTAATATTGCTCTTAAACGTATGCCCACAGCTTCCCCTCCCAAGTATTTCTTCCCTGCTCCTTTCCCAACTTTAAAATCTTAAAACAGTAGAAGCATGGGACTGAAACAAAAGTGACATGAAAGCATCCATTATAGTTTAATGTGTCCGCATTAATGGTACAGTATATTTAAATGCTTTAAATATGCTACCACTTCAAAGTTCGAATGCTGAACTTAAAAAATAGCATCCACGCCTATCTATATTATGGCAAATGTGAAGGACAAATTGCACTTAGCTTAAACCTGAACCCCTAAAAAATGGGTTTCCCCCCCCCAAAATACAGTCCGGCCCCCCACAAGGTCTGAGGGACAGTGAACTGGCCCCCTGCTGAAAAAGTTTGCTGACCCCTGCCATGTACAGACAGGCTGATAATGATAATACTACTAGTAATGCTACTAATAATGCGAATACCCCCGAGCCCTCTCCCACTTTGTAGAGTTCAATTGGCCCCCTGGTATACTCCAATCTGGGAGACTGAACTAAAGTGGATGAAAGATCCGAATTAATGCACTGGTAAGGGCTCATTATCAAGCCTTTGTTGTTGTTGTTCAGTCGTGTCCGACTCTTCGTGACCCCATGGACCAGAGCACGCCAGGCACCCCTATCCTCCACTGCCTCCCGCAGTTTGGCCAAACTCATGCCAGTCGCTTCGAGAACACTGTCCAACCATCTCATCCTCTGTCGTCCCCTTCTCCTTGTGCCCTCCATCTTTCCCAACATCAGGGTCTTTTCCAGGGAGTCTTCTCTTCTCATGAGGTGGCCAGAGTATTGGAGCCTCAACTTCAGGATCTGCCTACCTAGTGGCAATGAAGGCAGCAAAGAAAGCATAGTTTTCTGCCTCCATTGCATCCTCATTATGTCGTCTTGTAGAGCTTTTCCGGGTTGTATGGGGCCTTTTACAGGCCTTTTACAGGTGGTAGAACCAATGGTAGCTCACTGTGACTTGTTTGCAAAACATTTTGTTGTTAAAATTGCTTGCCAGAATGCTTTGACGATTGCCGGAGAGATCTGAAAAGGTTCATATGGCAGGGTAAGAAACCCCGTATAAAATACAAATTACTGACGGACAAAAAAGAAAGAGGGAGTTTCTCACTCCCCGATTTAAGAACATATTTTGAAGCCTCGTGCCTATGTTGGATTAAGGATTGGATCTTATTAGGGAAAACAGATATACTTGATTTGGAGAGTTGCAACAACAGGTACGGATGGCATGCATACCTTGCCTACAATAAGGTCAAAGTCCACAGAGGGTTCACTAATCATATAGTCAGAAATGCTCTTTATAAAGTGTGGACAAAATACCAACCGTTATTAGAACCCCAAACGCCATGGTGGCTGTCCCCAGTAGAGGCTTTTGCAGTCAAAAAAATAAATTGGGCAACCTATAGTCAACTATTAAAAGAAGACCAAGGACCTCTGAAATTGAAAACATTTGGAGAGATAAGGCACTAGCTCACCGATTGGCTTCAGTATCACCAATTGAACAACGTTTTTAATTCAGATTAAAAAAAATTGGCTTTGGGAACGATGAATCCAAACTACAAAAAGTATTATTATGAAATGACAAAAAAAATTATTATCTAAAACTTGTGACCTGTTTTTGGAATGGGATCTGAAAGAAGAGGAAGTAAAGGATGTAATGGTTAAATGGGCCCAGCACATCGGCCACAAAATACAGATGGAACAGTGGGAGAGACTCTGGAGGTTAGATATCAGATTTACTGCCTGTTATACTATCAAGGAAAACTTAATGAAAATGTTGTACAGGTGGTATATGACACCTTCCAAACTAGCCAAGATATACAGGTGAAACTCGAAAAATTAGAATATCATGGAAAAGTTCATTTATGTAAGCAATTGTTTTCATTAGCTACTGGAGTTTAATATATGAGATTGTTAATTTGGGGTTCTCATCAGCTGTACGCCATAATCATCACAATTATAACAAATAAAGGCTTGACATATCTCGCTTTGCATGTCATGAGTCTATCTCATATATTAGTTTCACCTTTTAAGTTGAATTACTGAAAGAAATGAACCTTTCCATGATATTCTAATTTTTCGAGTTTCACCTGTATAAACTCAAATCCAGCAAATGTTGGAAATGCAGTAATGCAGAGGGAACAATGATACATGTATGGTGATGCTGTGAGAAAATTAATAAATGTTGGAGGTGTATCCATGAAGAGCTAAAACAGATGCTCTAAGCTCCTATAGAAAAAAGCCAGAGGCATACCTAATGGGCATTATAGGAAAGGACACAACACAGGATAACAAAAGTCTATTCTCATATGCCACAGCTGCAGCCAGATTATTACTTGCTAAAAAGTGGAAAGGGGACATTATTGCCACAAAAGAAGACTGGATAGGTAAATTATGTGTATTTATAGAATTGGCCAAACAAACGGCACCCGTAAGACACCAGTCAAACCAGAAATTAAGGAAGGAATGGCAATGCTTTGAGGACTATATGAAAAAACACTGCTCTAAAGAAAACCTGTTGATATGTATGGAGTAAGTATGTAAAGTTGAATCGGATTATGACAAAATTAATAATAGGTGAATGTTGAATACTGTCAAAAACACAAAGTAAATAAGAGTAGAATATTGAAAGATGTCAAACTGAGGCGGAGGGAAGTCACAGTGTTGGAATTTTTATTTTATGTATCGTTATTTTATGTTGAAATCTTTATTTTATGAATAGTATATTGATAGTATTTTTACTTCCTAAAATAAACTTTATGGTGGGGGGGGAGAGAGAAGAAGATAAAATTGCTTGCATCCACCAAGACCTTGACTCTGCTGTTATACAGGCCTCAGGGCGGTTCACAGGATAAAATTACAGTATAAAAACTCAAAGTGCATAATCAAAACAGAAACAAAACCCATTAAACTCCCCCAACACACACATTTTAAAACATTTGTGTTTCAATTAAATACAGCAGTTTCTGCAAGAGCAGTTCTGGGCAGAAGATTTTTTTTTTTTTTAGGATAAACAAGCAACTTCAAATCCACATTAAAACTCCAAGAATATCCCTGAGTGCCCTCTCCCACTTTGTGGAGCTTGATTGGCCCCCTGGTATACTCCAGAGCTTAGGGTGAGGAAACAAGCTGGGAGACTGCTTGAATGCAAGTGGAGGAAAGATCTGAATGAATGCAACTGAACACTGGTATCAAGCCTACCTACTGGCAGTGAAGGCAGCAAAGAAGACATAGTTTTCTACCTCCATGGCATCCTCATTATGTCGTCCAGCAGAGCTTTTCTGGGTTGTAAGGGGCCTTTTACAGGCTGGCCCAAAGGAGGTGGTAGAAGCAGCAGTAGCTCGCTGTGACTTGTTTGCAAAGTATTTTGAAGATAAAATTGCTTGCATCCACCAAGACCTCGACTCTGCTGTTATAGCAGATGAATCTCATGGGGTGTACATAGCACAATCTAGTCCTGTTGTATTGGATGAGTTTTTTCAGTTGGTAAGGCTCGAGGCTACGGACAAGGTGCTTGGATCAGCCAGGATGACCATTTGCACTCTTTTTTGTGGGGGGTGTTATTGGGTTGTTTTTATTCTGATTATATATGATGTGAGACCTCCAGGTACAGGGCAGTATATAAACTCAATAAATAATAATGCCAGCATTAATACTTTCATTATTTGTACCCCACGGATCTGACTGGGTTGCCCCAGCCACTCTAGCTGGCTTCTAACAAATATAAAAGCATAATAAAACATTGAACATTAAAGACTTCCCTATACATGGCTGTCTTCAGATGTCTTCTAAAAGTTGTATAGTTATTTATTTGACATCTGACGGGAGGGCGTTCCACAGGGTGGGCACCACTACCAAGAAGGCCCTCTGCCTCGTTCCCTGTAACTTCACTTCGTGCAGTGAGGGAACTGCCACAAGGCCCTAGGACCTGAATCTTGGTGTCCAGACTGAATGATTGGTGTGAAGACGCTCCTTTAGCATTTCATCAGTTTTCCTTTTTATTCCATTAGGAGATGTTGAAGGGATGCTGGCAGAAGGGGAACAATCAGAAGTGTCACCAAAAGGATCCAAAGAGGAGGAGGAGCAAAGGAAGCTGAGGGTTCAAGATGGAGGCAGCAGGCGAGAGGGGAGACGAAAGCAGAAACTGGAGGGTGATTTTGGTACATCTCAGGGTGGTGAAAATCAAATTCACAGAAAGAAGAAAAAGCATGAATGTACAGTGTGTGGAAAGAGATTGGGTAGTCGCTCAGCTCTTACTTTACATCAAAGACTACACACAGGAGAGAAACCGTATACATGTTCCGAGTGTGGAAAGAGCTTCAGTCAGAGTGGTGCCCTTTGGCAAGAGCCTCGCATCATCAACGAACTCATACAGGGGAGAAACCTTATAAATGTTTGGAGTGTGGAAAGAGCTTCAGTCATACTAGTTCCCTTATCTTGCACAAACGAACTCATACAGGGGAGAAACCGTATAAATGTTCAGAGTGTGGAAAAAGCTTCAGTCGGTGTGGCCAGCTTACCTCGCATCAAAGATCTCATACAGGGGAGAAACCGTATTCATGTTCAGAGTGTGGAAAGAGCTTCAGTCAAAGTGGTAACCTTACCTCGCATCAAAGATCTCATACAGGGGAAAAACCGTATACATGTTCAGAGTGTGGAAAGAGCTTCAGTGACAGTGGTACCCTTACCTTGCATCAAAGAAGTCATACAGGGGAGAAACCATATACATGTACAGTGTGTGGAAAGAGCTTCAGTGACAGTAGTTCCCATAGTAGACACCGAAGAACTCATACAGGGGAGCAACCGTATACGTGTTCCGAGTGTGGAAAGAGCTTCATTCATAGTCAAAGCCTTACATCGCATCAACGAACTCATACAGGGGAGAAACCTTATAAATGTTTGGAGTGTGGAAAGAGCTTCAGTCATACTAGTTCCCTTATCTTGCATCAACGAACTCATACAGGAGAGAAACCATATAAATGTTCAGAGTGTGGAAAGAGCTTCAGTCACAGTGGTACCCTTACCTTGCATCAAAGATCTCATACAGGGGAGAAACCGTATACATGTTCTGAGTGTGGAAAGAGCTTCAGTAAGAATTGTAGCCTTACCTCGCATCAAAGAACTCATACAGGGGAGAAACCGTATACATGTTCAGAGTGTGGAATGAGCTTCACTCAAAGTGGGGGCCTTAAGTCACATCAACGAATTCATACAGGGGAGAAACCGCATACATGTTTGGAGTGTGGAAAGAGCTTCACTCGCAGCAATGCGCTTACAAGACATCAACAGACTCATCAAGGCAGCAAACCTTATAAATGCTGGGAATGTGACAAGAGCTTCAGTCGCAGCGACTCCCTTTTCTCTCATCAAAAAATTCATATAGGGGAGAAACGATATACATGTTTGGAGTGTGGAAAGAGTTTCAGCCACAGTTGCAGCCTTACCTTGCATCAAAGATTGCACACAGGAGAGAAACCTTATAAATGTTTGGAGTGTGGAAAGAGCTTCTGTCGCCAACTCACGCATCAAAGTAGCGTATATATGTTCATGGAAAAAGCTCACGTTGCATACAGGAGAGAAACCAATGTTTGGAGAACTCACACATTTAAGTATCAAATAACTCATACAGGAGAGAAACCGTATACATGTTCGGAGTGTGGAAAAAGCTTCACTGTCAGTAGTAGCCTTACTATACACCAAAGAACTCATACAGGGAGGGAATCTTATAAATGTTTGGCTTATGGAAAGAACTTCAGTGACAGGGGCTCCCTTACTAAACAGTAAAGAACTCATACAGGGAAAACATCTTAGAAAGGTTGGAGTGTGGGAAGATCTTTAATCATATCAAATAACTCCTACAGAGAGTAAGCCAATGATTGTGTTCAGAATTAGAATTTGCTTCCATTAGAATTTTTATTCCTTTTAGTGGGCTGTGTTGCAGATTGTTCTCATGATCAGAGTTTAAATTTACATAGCTATGCTCTATTTTCTTTCCCATGCATTATTTCTCATGTATTCATCACTTGTATATAGCGTTGCTTAAATATTTTTCCCATCTCCAAGATTTGTTAATCTGGTGTGAATTGATCCAGGGGCGTGGCAAAGGGGGGTGAGGGGGGCGTGCCGCCCTGGGTTCCATAATGGAGGGGGTGACAAATTAGCAAGAAAAAATTTGTTTTTGAAAAAAAAATGAATTTTTTTTTTTATTTTTTTTAAATGCCTGCTCCGAAGGTCTTATCTTACTATACTAGGGATTATATAGCTATATATGAAATTTCATGCATATCGGTTAATATCTTGACCCTCCTCCACCAAAATAGCTGTTCACTTGGCTGTTTTCCTATGTCATGAAGGCTGAAATTTCAGTTCAGAGAACACTTACCCTAACCCTGTGGAAAGCCATCTAATTAGACTTTGAGAGGTTTTTAGGAGGTAATTTAATTATTGTTTGATTTTATACCAATGTTATGTATCTGGTGTTAGCCACCCTGAGCCCGACTTTGGCCGGGGAGGGCGGGATATAAATAAAAGTTTTTTATTATTATTACTTGTTATTATTCCTTTGTAAGAAAATATGAAATAACGTAAAACCATTTTTGCGGGGGGGAATCAATGGGGGGGTTGACAAGAAATTTTCCGCACCGGGTACCACCTGACCTTCCCATGCCTGGGGGGGGGGTGACAAAATTTTTTTGCCCCCGGGGACCAATTTACCTAGCTACGCCCCTGAATTGATCTGATATTTTTCATAGACACAAATGCATTCACTGGTATTCTGTTGACTTATGTAAAGATGTTCTGTTGCATATTTTTGTAAACTGTTTAGAAGCTCTCTTACCACCATGCGGTTTATAATTTTGTTGTTGTTTAGTCATGTCCGACTCTTCGTGACCCCATGGACCAGAGCACACCAGGCACTCCTGTCTTCCACTGCCTCCCACAGTTTGGTCAGACTCATGTTGGTAGCTTCGAGAACACTGTCCAACCATCTCGTCCTCTGTCGTCCCCTTCTCCTTGTGCCCTCCATCTTTCCCAACATCAGGGTCTTTTCCAGGGAGTCTTCTCTTCTCATGAGGTGGCCAAAGTATTGGAGCCTCAGCTTCAGGATCTGTCCTTCCAGTGAGCACTCAGGGCTGATTTCCTTCAGAATGGATAGGTTTGATCTTCTTGCAGTCCATGGGACTCTCAAGAGTCTCCTCTAGCACCATAATTCAAAAGCATCAATTCTTTGGCGACAGCATCTTTAAAAGCAGCATCTTTAAAAGCAGAGACACCACCTTGCCGACAAAGGTCCACATAGTTAAAGCTATGTGGACCAAGCTCCTGCCCACCTAGCAGTTCGAAAGCACATCAAAAGTGCAAGTAGATAAATAGGTACTGCTCCGGCAGGAAGGTAAAGGGTGTTTCCGTGAGCTGCTCTGGTTCGCCAGAAGCGGCTTTGTCATGCTGGCCACATGACCCGGAAGCTGTATGATGTATGTGTATGCGACAATAAATCAACGGAATCCCTTTATCATATAATTTTTTCCTGCCCCTTGTATAGTGATGCCCGAGCAAAAATACTAAGTTCAATAATCCAGGAAATGGATGGCGCGCCGGTAGAGTCCCACCTTGCCCTAATCCTGCAAGATAAGGTCCCTACCATAACCTTGCAGGTGGCAAGGTTCTTAAACTCTGTCTTATCTCAAAAAAGGCGAACCGGCCAACTTCAGGACTTGTAAAGGTCTCTGCTACTTTCCCTCTTGATTATAGTTTAATACCCCTAACTGGCTCATCTCTGGTGGCCATGATATGGTTTCTTGCTCTTGTGGTTTTATGTTTCCCTGTGTTTTATGAATGTTTTTGTGTTTTTATGTAATGTTTATATGGGCTTACAGCTGTAATAAATCATATCTATCTATCTATCATATCTGTATTACTATTGTCTGTATTCACATTAGGGGAAAGTAACTGCCTTCCTGTTCCAGAAGGAACAGCTACTATTGGTTCATTCAAGTTGCTGCATTTGGATCCTCAGTCTTATTGGTTCCCACCAAAAGGCAGCTTTGTGATTGCTTGAGATTGTTCCCTCCAAAATGTATCCTTTCTAGCCAGTCTTCTGT
The DNA here is from genome assembly GCA_900245905.1 of Lacerta viridis. Taxonomy (NCBI): domain Eukaryota; kingdom Metazoa; phylum Chordata; class Lepidosauria; order Squamata; family Lacertidae; genus Lacerta; species Lacerta viridis. The sequence continues at coordinate 61,058 of OFHU01001290.1, read as the reverse complement.
CCCTATAAATGTAGCTTCCCTCTCCTCAGTTCCCCAGTCTTGTTTGCCTGAATAAAGAGTGTTACATGAAGAAGCTGTCTCCTGCCTGCTATGTCAGAGAGCTGAAATCACTTGCTGAAATCATTATCCCCATGCTACTACAGAAATGAGGCCAAGAGGCACAGATGAGTCAGGCGGGTGAAGAGTCACAGGTGTCTCTCCATCCTGCTGTAACAAGCTCCCCTCCCCTCTGATCTCCCAGAATCAGAAAAGGAATGAAGTGGGAGAAGCAAAGACAGGCACGCAGACACAGTCTCCGATTGCTTGGGGGAAACCCTGTGGAGGAGGGGACTTAAACAGCTGTTGGAAGGTGGGGACCTTCAGTCTCTGCAACTGTACAAGATGTACAGGAAAGAGTCACTGTGGTTCATTAGATGTGACACTCCTGTGAAGATCCTGTTTCATTTAATAAAGAGTTAACTCTATTTACTTCATTTGATGTACTGCTGGCTCGCTCCTGACACTCTGCTGTGGCCACTCGTCCCTTGTGCATAATGAATTCTTTCATCTCAGGCAGGTTGCAATAAAATACCTACCCAATCACACTATTCTTACTACACAATTCTTATGTAAGTAATGCTCTTCCGGAGAGCACATGTGCAATTTAGGGATGATTCTGCCATCATAGCATTCAATTGAGCCATGGTCCAGCTCTGAGGGCCTTCTGGTGGTTCCCTCACTGCGAGAAGTGAGGTTGCAGGGAACCAGGCAGAGGGCCTTCTCAGTAGTGGCGCCCGCCCTGTGGAATGCCCTGGGAGGGAACCTGCACTCAGTTATTGGGGGAGATATATTTTATTTTGAGGGTCTCAGACCCACTTCTAACAGGGCAAGACATCCAGGGACACCCTGTACCTTCCCACCCTGAATGCAGAACAAGACTCCTTGAGCTGCAATCATCAATATGGAATCTTTGCTGCACGCACTGGCAGCCGGTACTCTTGCTTGCTTTGCTGTGGGTTTGTGAGGAGGAAACTGAGTGCCCCTGGCCTCAGGCCTTGAGGAGCTGTATCTTGGGGGTGGTCTACATGCAGCAGAGCTTCTCAGTGCGACTGAGAGTAAGGGAGGGAAGTCATGTGAGCCTAGGCTTGTCAACTCAGAAGACATACAGAGTAGAAATGGCCTTCGTTTCCAGCTCTTATTGAGGCATGGCTTGGCCAAAGCAGCCTCACTTGTCTAATGGGAAGAGTCTGCCAGGCCTAAATTGGCCTGTGCTCCATAGGATTCCTAGCACGGGCCTAAAAAGAAGTCTTGCTCCTGACTCTTGTGAAGGTGTTTTCTCACCAAGGCTAAACTGTTGAGGTTTTGTGAGTAACTGCAGCTTTAAAGTAGACAATTAGTGAGTTAGCCAGAAGCCAAATTAAACAAGGGAAGTTTGCCTGGAGACAGGGAAGCATGGTGATTGGCTGAAAGTCCCCCTATGGGAAGCATGGTGGCAGGCTGCTGATTGGCTGAAAGTCCCCCTATAGGCAGCTTGACACAGCAGTTCTTAGTTGAAGTAAAAAAGAGCAGTTTGGAGTTGGAGTTTGTGATGAGAGTTCTGAGAGTCTGTGTATATAGTAACTTGTACAAAGCTGCATATAATAAAAGCTACTGTTCAGCAAGTTCTGTTCCTGAGTCCTGGATTACACCACCACGCTGTACGCTGTGCGAAGAAGGTTGTGTTGAGCTGCTAAATTCTCTGCTACACCAATATAAACATGCTCCTTCTTACAGTTTGGAGCCAGATCTGGGAGTTTTCACAAACATATTTTCCTCCAGCCTTTTGCACATGAATGGAGCTGCATGAAGAGTTAAAGATATTGCAAAACTGATGCTTCTTCCCTCCCCCCTCCTCTTTATTTTATTCATTCTTTTATTTATATTTCATACATTGCTACCTCTGGACTTTTGGTCAGCTTCAACCCAGTGATTTCTGTCATCTCTTTAAACACCCTTTGCCCCCCCCCCCCAAAAAATCACATATTCACACCCCTACCACATGTGAACATAATTCCCTGTTTCCTGGCATCCCCTCCAACATAACACCAGATATTCCTTGTTTATTTGATTTAATCTGACTGGTGTTAAATACCATCTCCAAATTAATTTATAACAATTTCCTTTTATTCTTAAAGACATTTTCAATGTACGATTCTCCCGTATTCCCCCCCCCAGCTTTGATTATCTATCTGCCCTGTTGTCTCCTTTTCCCTTTTGAATGATCAAAATCATAGTGATCTTCCCCATCATCTTCTCAACAGTCCACTAAAACAAGCAGAATTGAGATCCAGAGATTTGTCTGGAAAGGACAATAAGCATAGGGTTAACTTATGAGTCCACTAAAATAAGCATCACTGCCTGAATTGAGATCAACTGTAAATAGTTTATGAATAAAAGTATGAAGCAATGTCTGGGACGAAGCTGCGTCTACACAAAGACTGCTCTGCTGTGCTGTGAGTTTAATGGAAAGGACTGGTGCATCTGGTGCATCAATGCCTTTGGTGCCACTGAGAGCTTGAGCTGAGATTTGGGGCAGGGGAACTGGGCTGCGCAGGTGCTCAGGTTGATGTCCATCCACTTCAGATGTCAAGTCTTGGTGTGACTCGGTCAGTGCTCGGGAGGCCACTGCAAAAAGAGTTTGGCTTCAACTAATTGTTTCCTAATTGCAAGGAGCAGTAACAAGGGAGGGGGCTAAACAGACAAGGGATGCTGCTGCTGTTGCTGCTACAACACCATTATGCAGAGTGTCGGATGAAGGCGAAATGCCACTTGACTTTGGAGAGAGATAAGATAGGTCCCTTCGGTTATTACAGGCCAGGAGATCACATCATCAGTGGAGTCATCTCTCCCACAAGAGGATTTTTCCATCCACACACCTTCAAGGAGTCTCCCTCAGCCAGCCTTTCCCTGTAAGCCATTTTATGGGGATGAGTTTACCGACGCCCCACAAGCTACCAATTTCATGAGCCCCAGTTATCCCCAATGATCAGGCTTTCTCCTGCTCCCCCTAAATTCCTGTCCTGTTTTGTAATTGGGGAGAGACTTTGGGGAACCAGCAATGGAGTCAAACCCATGGCTTCAAGTTGCAGGAAGGGAGATTCCGACTAGACATGTGGAAAAACTTTCAGACAGTGAGAGCTGTTTGACAGTGGAACAGTCTCCCTTCGGAGGTTGAGGACTCTCCTTCCTTGGAGGTTTTTGAGCAGGGGTTGGAGGCCCACCTGTCATGGATGCTTTCGCTGAGATTCCCGCATTGCAGGGGGTTGGACTAGATGCCCCTTGGGTCCCTTCCAACTCTATGATTCTACGAACTGCCTAACCTGCCATTTGGGCACTGTCACAGTAAGGTCCCTTTTCAGTTGTAAAGCAGAGTAGCATAGGCGAGAAACATAGCTTTGACCTACAGAACAAACGCCCAATTTTCTTTTTGAGACTTTGAGAAAGAGGCCCCTGCCTAAAGAAGTTCTTGCTTGACTTTGCAAGTGGAGAAGGCCAGGGCACCCTCTCCTTTTCTGTGCCCCCCACCCCAGATGATCTCTGTACAACTGCCTATTAAGTAAGTAAATGTTCCCCAATTGCAGCTTTTCTGAAGTAAATTAGCACCAGATCCACAATAAACTCCAGCAACTTATGAGCTGTTTGTAAATCTTCAAAGAAGGAAATAGTTGTGCAGTAGGTCACTATGAGATTACTTTGTAGAGATAAGTAACTCTGCAACTTTTAAAAGCTGTAATGAAGTCACATGTCGCAGACACAGACATAACTCCAGCTATTTTTGTCTTTCGTTTATTTAACCCAGAAACTCCAGGATGTGGTGGGGTGTGGGCGAATGTGGTTTCTACAGCTGTGATTAATCCTAGCAGAGGGCCTTCTCGGTGGTGGCACCATAGCTAGCAACTTTTCCCTTTTCTTGCAAGGAATCCTATTCGGAATAAGGGAATTTCCCTTAAAAAAGGGAAAAGTTGACAGCTATGGGTGGCGCCCGCCCTGTGGAACGCCCTCCCATCAGATGTCAAGGAAATAAACAACTGTCTGACTTTTAGCAGACATCTGAAGGCAGCCCTGTTCAGGAAGTTTTTGGTGTTTGATGTCGTATTGTGTTTTAATTTGTTGGAAGCCGACCAGATTTCAAATCAAGTGAAGAGGACCAAAATCTCAGAAGGCATCCAGAGCACAAGTCACTGTGACTCAAATGAAGTAATCTCAGTTCTTCTCTGTAATTCACAAGGCAGAGGGAGAGGGAGAACTTCCTGACAGTGAGAGCTGTTTAACAGTGGAATTTCCCAAGGAGTGTGTGGAGTCTCCTTCTTTGGAGGTCTTTAAGCAGAGGCTTGAAGCCATCTGTCAGGAATGCTTTGATGGTGTTTCCTGCTTGGCAGGGGGTTGGACTGGATGGCCCTTGTGGTCTCTTCCAACTCTATGATTCTATGAGAGGTAACACTGAATGTTACCTATCTTTTAATGAAAGCTTAAAATGTTTTATCTGCTGTTATACTAATTCTCGCACTAAAATGATCATCTGAATAAGTTTTGCTTTCCAAAGGGCAATGCCTATGGATTGAACAAGGCTATCCCACCACCCACTCAGCATCGAGTAAGGATTGGCTCCAGATCAGTGTTAGCAAAAGCTCTGCAAACTGAATCCAGAACTTATCCATAAAAAATTGGGGGAGGGGGGAGAAAATGCAGGATCATTGAATGCAGGATCATAGAATTGTAGAATTGCAAGGGAACTAATCCAACTCCTTGCCCAACATGGGGATCGAACCCATTACCCTGAGGTTAAGTGTCTCATGTTCTACCAAATGAGCTTGGATGATGCTGTTACATGTATATTTTTTTCAGGAGAGGGGGGACAAGGTACTGGCAATACCTGTCCTTCTTGCTTGCCATTCAAGAGGTCAACCAGAATCCCAGGCTCTTACCCAACATCACTCTGGGCTACAACATCCACCAGAACTTTTTTGATGGAAGGGTGACCATTGAAGCTTTGGTAGACTTGCTCTCTACTGGACAGGCAAATGTTCCAAACTACAGCTGTGGAGGGCAGAATAATCTGCTCGCTGTTCTTGAAGGAGCTGACTCTCCAAACTCCATCCAGATTTCAAGAATGTTGCGCATCTATAACATCCCACAGGTAGGGATGGAGAGAGGTGTGGCATTTTCTGGCTGAGCCCAATTCCAGAGAACTCAAAAATTGGGTGGGGTGGAAGTTATGTGAGATTGGAGACAGGCCTTTGATTTTATAAGGACCAACACATGCCTTTCTTTTCTCAGACGATCATTGCTACTCAAATCAGCTTTTCAGAATTTCAAAAGAAATCTTCTTTTTCTTGCCAGATCAATTACGCTTTTGTCTCTTGTGTGATGAATGACAAGAGGCAGTTCCCATTTCTCTACCCGATGGTCCCCAAAGAAGAAGCCCAGTACCCAGGGATTGTCAAGCTGCTCCATCACTTCAGATGGACGTTCATTGGCCTTCTTACTCAAGACACTGACAACGGAGAGAGGTTCATGAAGAATTTGATGCCTGTGCTCACCCAGAATGGCATTTGTGTTGCCATCTCACAGAGCGTTCCACAAGTCAATACACATTATGTGATGGATATTATTCCATTCGAAAAGTGGAGACAAGTCAATGTATTTTTTTACTATGTAGAAACATCTTATTTTGTAGCGGGAGTGGTATATGCAGAAAAAATATTCCACCGGTTGCTAAAACCCAATGCAGGGAAAGTCTTGATCACAACTATTACGTGGGACATTTCCTTCGAGTTAACATACAGAGGTTTCTCTTTCCAACACATCCATGGTATTTTTTCTTTCTTCCTTGGGACAAATAAATGGGCACAATATGATTACTCTCTTCCCTTTTTCTCTGCTATCGATAAGTTTTGGAAATATGCCTTTAATTGTTCATATTTAAAGCATGCATTGTCGGTGAAAGGCTGGACAAGATGCAGAGAGAGAGAGAAACTGGAGGTGTTGCCCCAAGATGATCAGGAAAGAATCCTCTCTCTAGACAGCTACAGGATTTACAACGCTGTCCAAGCTGTGGCATCTGCCTTAAATGTGGCATATTCCTCTAGATCAAACAGGAGGGTGATGGCCAGTCTGGAAGTTCAAAAGCTACAGTCATGGCAGGTATTTCCTTTTCCCATCACGGACATCTCTGCCAAACCTGACAAACGAGTGTACCATTCCAGAATTGACAAAGAACATGTGAAATGGTATCAGAAGGGGAATTTTGCAAACCCATTGTGGAAGCATCCTGGACTGGCCCCTTTCCATGCCCCCATACACTAGTCTCAGGAATGGCCAGGGTAGGATAAGCTCAGCCAGGGTAGCTCTCTTGGTTAGAGTGTGGTGCTAATAACGCCAAGGTTGCAGGCTTTGATCCCCATATGGGGACAGCTGCATATTCACGCATTGCAGGAGGTGGGCACCCTCGGGATCCTTTCCAACTCTATGATTCTATGGGAAAAAACACAGCCCCACTAGTAAATGGCCCCAACCACTAGTCTAACCCGCTTGGCCTAGAGTGGCCCATTTGGAGTAAGACTTCACAAGAATTCCCTTGGGCAGGGGAGATGGCATTTGCAGAGGATCTCACTAAAGCTTCTCTCCGGACCAGGTGTCATGGACTGGTTGGACAAAGAGGAATGGTAGGAGGAACCACGAAGGGAAGAATACTCAGAGCCCGGGGATTGGTGGTGGGACAATGATGGATGGTCACAGGGAGAAGATGTCACAGGGAGAAGACCGGGAAGGGGAGGTGTCAGAAGCTGAAGGGGTAAACAGGGCTTAGTGTGTCTGTGGCAGAGAGAAGTCCAGAATCAGAGGCAGAACCTGAAGCAGGAGAGGAGGGAGACCAAGAGACAAAGATGAGTCCAGCTGGTGAAGAGTCATAGAGTCTCCTGCCCTTCTGTTGCAACAGGCTCCCCTGACTCCCCGAACCAGAAGAGGTATGAAACGGGAGGAGCAAAGGCAGGCTGCTTGCTGGCGCAGTCCCTGATTGCTCAGATGAAACCCGGGAGAAGAGGCTATGGGGAGGTGGGGACTTTTATTATCGGCAACAGGTTTCATGGAGTAAGAACCTACAATGCATGAGCTGATGTGCTCATTAGGCCTGAAACTCGGCCAAGCGAATATCGTGTATTTGCTAACAAACTCCAGCTTTGAACTGTGTGATTCACTGACCGGCTTGCTCTGTGACACCAGGGTGCTAATTTGGCACCTACTGAGCTCCACTAAGCTCCAGCCTTTGTCCAAGGGACTGTGTTTGTGTTGCTGGACTCTGTAATCAGTGTCTGGGCGGCTTCCTGCACTAAGTTGTGCCAGCCCAATTCCTGTATAACAGGAATGAAAGGGGCATGTCCTTGTTGGATCAGCATCTTCCACTGGCTAACCATGCCACATGATGTATCTTGGTATAGCCATGCCTTGAGTAGAGATATGTATTGTCTGCCGTGCCTTTGTTGAGTTGTATATGTGCTATACTTATTTGAGCACTAAAGCTTTTGGAATTGGAGGGGATGCCAGGAAACAGGGAATTGTGTTCACATGTGGTGGGGGTGTACATATGTACAATTTTTTCTGGCAAAGGGTGTTTAAGGAGATAACAGAAATCACTGGGTTAAAGCTGACCGAAAGTCCAGAGGTAGCATTATTATCAATTTACGATGGGGTGGAAGGTTCGCAGGCTATGAAGGACTTGCTCACAAATTTATTGACAGCTGCACAAATTATGATAGCTAGGAAGTGGAAGGGGCAAGCAGAATATAAAATGGAAGAATGGTATAAAGAGGTGTGGGATATAGCTATTAATGATAAATTAACATGTGCCATTAAGGTAAGATGGGGAATATGCAGGAGAAATGATTTTGAGGAGATACAGAAGGTGTTTGTAGAATTTGTACTGTTAAAACGGAAAGGGGTCAAACCATCGCAAGAGGTGTTGAAATTTTGGGAGGTTGGATAGTTACAATGGAATGGTCTCGGTGGTGGGGTGCACATTTTTATTCTTATTTATTTATGATTATTACATTGTCAAAATAAAATTATAAAATAAAATAAAAACAGTGGCAGAGGGCCACTGTTTCTTTTGGAAATACCGGTAAACAGTATCTGAGTTCTTGTGCTTCATTCAGGAGACAAACTGTTTAACGCACACAACCACTTGAGCTTTAACCAAGCCCCAAGTCAGACGAGACCCAAGCATGAAACGGCAGAGCTGGATAGTCGGTGTCATTTCTCATATCCTAAATGCTGCTGTTTCCTTTCCCTTCTAGCTCCACCCTTTCCTGGGAAACGCCCAGTTTTACAATTTTTCAATGGACGGAGTGTATTTGGATGAGAACGGGGAACTGGCAGCCGACCTGGACATTGTAAACTGGGTGGTGTTTCCCAATAAGTCCATCCTCAGGGTCAAGTTTGGGAGTATCAAGAGACAGGCGTCCCCAGACGTACAGTTCACCATTGATCAGGATGCCATTGTGTGGCCCAAATGGCTCAACCAGGTGGGGGGAAATCATCTTTCATTCTATTGCATTTCCCAAACACCTGCCAACAACAAAGCTCAGCATTTATTGAAGATCTAATGGTGGGTCCCTGTAAAATTGTGCGTTGGCGCCAACACTTTGAATTGTGCTCGGAAATGTACCGGGAGCCAATGTAGGTCTTTTAGGACCAGTGTTATATGGCCTCTGCGGACACTCCTGGTCACCAGGCTAGCTGCCAAATGAGTTGGCCAAAACTTCCCCCACCCTCTGCCATATTTAAACTAATAAAAACCCTCATAATCTTGACCAAATTGTGCTTTTAGTCCTTTTTGTGAAATGCTCCTGGGAAGCCACATTGAACAGGCCATTTCCCAGCAACTTCCAGAAGGGCTGCAGTAGATTTGTGTGCTTGGAAGAGAGATGACTTCCTCATCCAAACCCTTTGAGGAAATGTAACCGTCCCTGAAACTTTGAAGGTAGTCAATAATTTCAGGAAAGCCTCTCTCCCAGCTCTACTTCAGAGAAAGAAACAGTAAACAGAAGCTGTGAAAATCTCTAGAAAGGGTAATTGTAATATATAGTTCAGTACAAGGAAAGTGCAGCAACTTAACCTAACATTAAAGTGCCTTTTCATTTTCTGAAAAGAAAATGAACCTGACGGGTTGCCAGCTAAAGGGATCCCGTTTCACCGAGACTATCAGTTTCTTCAAAGGAAATTAAACTTGAGAGAAGGTATAAAGACCTAAGTTAGAGGAGCCCAAAGACAGAGGGTTGAACACCTCAGCTGTAAAAATTCAAATACCAGTCAATGGTTCTGACTCAGGCTGCACAATCTCACTTTGAAAAAAAGCTTTTTTGAAAAGGCTCAAACCTTAAGTTATAAAAATTTCTTTAATGCAAATGCTTAAAAAAACTTTTAGACTCAAAAGAGAGTTGGAAATGAAAAAGACAACTTCAAACTTAAGCTGTGCAGGCTCTCATTGAAAAATTCGAAACATAGGCTGTAAAAATTCTCTAGATATACCAAGACTCGGAACTTAGGTTGTAAAAATTCCCATGGTGTGAATATTTATAGCCATTCACTGTAAACTCAGGAAAGGTTTGAAAACCTAAGCTATAGAAACCCCAAAGGGGCAAAGATCAAACTTAAATTGTATTGGCTTTTATTAAGAAAAAACTCAAAACTTAGGCTATGGAAGTTCTTGTGATGTGGATGCTTCTAAAGGTCGGCAAAGAATGTTCTCTACTTCAGAGAAAGGCTGGTTGGGGGAAGGAACTTCCCCACCAAATTATTTATTTAAATTTTATGTGTGCCACCCAAGATTCCTATTTTTAAGAAACAAATTTTGTTGTTGTCGTTGTTTTTGAAAAAATGTTTTTACTGAATGCTCCCAGGTGTCCACTGCTGTGATACTGTGATGGCAAATATTAGTGAACCTGCCAGAACTGGAAGTAGATACTCCATGCTACTGAATCTACGTGGGCCTCTGGTACCTAGGTGGTTGCTACAGTTTTCGGGCCTTACACTTAGTCACAAGCTTCAAATGTAAAGTGGTCTTCCCCAACCCCATGCCTCATTTCCATAGAAAACACATTTTCCTTGATTCCCCCCGTCTTTGTGCTTAGACCCTGCCTCCCTCCAGGTGCGTGGAAAGTTGTCGCCCCGGATTTCTCAAGCTGGTTCCGGAAGGGAAGCCACTCTGCTGCTATGACTGCATGCCCTGCGCAGGAGGGACCATTTCCACTCAGGAAGGTGGGTGGCACCACTGTCTTGAACAAGGGGACAAAGACTCATAGAATCATAGAGCTGAAAAGGACCCAGAGCATCATCTACTCTAGGGTTGCCATATTCCCCAGAGCAGGGGCGTCGCTAGGGGGGCAGTGGGGGCGCTATGCCCCGGGTGCCAGGAGAGGGGAGGGGTGACAGGCGGCGGCCCCTCCTGCCACTTCCCAAGGGGAGCCCCGCCACCCGGCACCCTTTCTGTGCAGCGCTGCTGCTCCCGGGGCGACCGAGCGAGTGGCGGCGCATGGAGAGTGGCAGGAGGGGCCACTGCCTGTCACCCCCAAGTGACGCCTCTGGCTCCATTGCCCCGGGAGCAGCAGCGCACGGCCAAGAGAGCACCCCGTCCGTGCAGTGCTGCTGCTCCCGGGGTGACCGGCAGTGCGTGGGGAGTGGCAGGAGGGGGCGCTGCTTGTCACCCCCACACACCGCCGCTCGCTCCGTCGCCCCGGGAGCAGCAGCATGTGTATAGCGTGTGCGGTGTTGCTGCTCCCAGGGCAACGGAGTGAGTGGCGGCACATGGGGGGGACAAGCGGGGGCCCCTCCCACCACTCCCACGCGCCGCCGCTCCCTCCGTCACCCCGGGAGCAGCAGCGCATGGCCCGGCGGGGGAGTGCGCAGGTGCGTCGGACCGCCTCTTCCGCGGCCCCCTTTTGAGCCGCAGAACGAAAAGGCAGCTTGTGGGGCTGCCCTGCGCGATCGGCAGCCCCACGAGCCGCCTTTTCACTCTGCAGCTTAAAAGGGGCCCGCAGAAGCGGCGACGTCACGAAGCCCCGCCCCCAAGACGTTTCCTTTCGCCACCCCAGGTAGCGTGGAGCCTTCCTCCGCCACTGCCCGAGAGCAAAAACTCGAACTATATATATGTATACCAATACAGTGGGGTACATGATCGATAATACTCCTGTTTTTCTGCAGATGCAGAGCATTGCACCAGCTGCCCAGAAGATCAACATCCAAACAAGGCCAGAGATCAATGTGTCCACAAGATTATCACCTTCCTGGCTTATGAAGAATCTTTGGGGATCCTCCTAGCTTCCTTTTCCCTCTTCTTATTCTTAACTACAGGCGTTGGGTTAGGAAGCTTCATTAAGTACAAAAAAACTCCCATAGTCAAAGCCAACAACCGAGACCTCTCCTATATCCTCCTCATCTCCCTCCTGCTTTCCTTTTTGTCCTCCTTCCTCTTCATCGGACAGCCAAGGAAAGGAACCTGCCTTCTGCAACAAATGGCCTTCAGTATCATCTTCTCAGTTGCCGTCTCTTCTCTGTTGGCAAAAACCATCACTGTGGTGCTGGCCTTCCTGGCCACAAAGCCAGGAAACAGAGTGAAGAAATGGCTGGGGAAGAGTCTGGCCTATTCCATTGTCATTTCCTGCTCCAGTGTCCAAGTTGCCATCTGTACCATCTGGCTGGGAATCTCTCCACCCTTCCCAGAGTCTGACATGAGCTCCCAGGCTGGAGAGATCATCCTACAATGCAATGAAGGGTCTGTTGCCATGTTTTATGCTGCCCTTGGCTACATGGGCTTCCTGGCCTCCATCTGCTTCACGGTAGCTTTCTTAGCTAGGAAGCTGCCTGGAGCCTTCAATGAAGCCAAGCTGATCACCTTCAGCATGCTGGTCTTCTGCAGCGTTTGGGTCTCCTTTGTGCCCACCTACCTGAGCACAAAGGGTAAATACATGGTGGCTGTGCAGATCTTCTCCATCTTGGCTTCCAGTGCTGGGCTTCTGGGCTGCATCTTCTTTCCCAAGTGCTACATTATTGTACTAAGGCCAGATATGAATACAAAGGCATATTTAACCACAAAAACTAATTTGGAAACCTGAGACTTCTGAAACTGTTTTCCAGAGGTGTCATTTATCAAGTTCAAGGCCAAAACTACTTTTAGTTTCAGATTATGTGGGAGGATTCTCATTCACATTTGGTTGGCCACTGTGAGAACAGGATACCGTATGATGATGGGTCTTAGGACTGATTTAGCAGAAGGATTCTCCTTATCATAGGAGCCAACTGTGGTGAATTTATGTGCCATCTTCAACTCCTTGAATTATTCCATCAACGGTTCCTCCGAAAAATTGTACGTATCACTTGGGAAGACAGGCAAACTAATGCCAGTGTACCGAAAGCAAAGATCACCAGTGTCAAAGCAATAATTCTTTAACATCAACCTCGTTGGACTGAACAAAATAAAAAATAAAAAATTCCTTCCAGTAGCACCTTAAGAGACCAACTAATTTTGTTCTTTGTATGAGCTTTCGTGTGCATGCACACTTCTTCAGATTCTTTAGGTGCGCAGCCTGAGAGTCTGAAGAAGTGTGCATGCACACAAAAGCTCATACCAAGAACAAACTTGTTGTTGTTGTTGTTCAGTTGTGTCCGACTCTTCGTGACCCCATGGACCAGAGCACGCCAGGCACCCCTATCCTCCACTGCCTCCCGCAGTTTGGCCAAACTCATGTTGTGTATTAAGCAATAACACAGTCTAGATGTGAGTATAATGTATTGTGTTGTATTACAGTCTTTATTTGAATGTACTAGTTACAGCGGGAACAGCAACCATTTGCTGTGGCAGGGAGCAGAATTTGGATCCTCTGTTGGATTGGTTCCCACAGGAGGGAAGCCGTGCCATTGGCTCCCGCCAAAATGTATCTCTCTCCACTAGATAACTGTTTCTATATAAACCCCAGTTTTCCCCACTCCCTTGAGTTCTTCCAGCACGAGAAATAAAGAAATGTTGTACCTACTTCTTGCCTCCAGTCATTGACGACACTACATTCTGGCGACGAGGATGGGATCCGGTTTGCCGTAAATGGAGGACAGTGATCGGCAGCCGGAGTCAGCAGAAGAGGAGGAAGAAGTCGTAAACGCTCCTGATCACGCCATGGCAGGAAGTAAGATAATTGAGCCGTTCAAACCGGGAGCCGCAGAGGCTTGGGACTCCTATCTCCAACGTTTTGGGTTTTGCTGCTGCCGCGCAAGGAATCACCAACAGCGACAGGAAGAAGGCTGTTTTCCTGAGTTGCTGCGGTGCCGAAGTTTTCGAGTTGGCCCGAGGGTTGGTGGCTCCTCTCACGCTAGAAACAGCGACGCTGGTGCAGATAACAGACCAACTTACGAGGCACCTGGCCCCAGCAGCAACTAAGACAACACGCCGCATAGAGTTCCATAATAGGAGGCAGAAGGATGGCGAATCGGTCTCCATGTTCCTTGCTGAGCTGAAGGTCCTGGCGAGACAATGTCAGTTCGTGGCTCTTGAGGAGGCGTTGCTTGACCAGTTCATTGGCGGCCTGAGCAGCAGTAAGGCCCGCCGTCGAATCGCTGCAAAGGAAGAGGTGGATCTAGCAACGGCAGTGCGCGAGGCCTTAGCCACGGAGACCGCAGAGGGGGAAAAGCAGAAAAACCCACAACGAAGCACCAGGCCGGCAGCAGAAACAGCCCACGCCATGTGCAGCCAGGAGTCCAGCCCGTCCCAGAGTCCATCCCGCGCCGTGGGATCCCTGGGGGCTGGTTCATCGGGAACAAAGGGAAGAAAACTAGAATGCCCCGGTTGCGGGGGTGCGCACGAACGTCGGAAGTGCCGGTTCCGGAATGCCACGTGCCGCATTTGCGGAAAAATGGGCCACATTGCTCGGGTATGCAGGTCGGCTACCGGGGGAACATCAGGATCCCCGCGATCGTCCCGGCGACAGGGAAACTCATCGGCACACGTTGTGGACGACTGCAACTACCTCACCGAGATTGAGGGCAAGACTGTTCAGTTTCCTGCTCAGGGGAAGGCATCAATCCAGGTCAGCATTGAGGGCCACCCTTGCCAGATGGAGGTAGATTCTGGGTCAGGATTCACGATTGTCTCTGACAAAACAGCGAGGTCGTTTTTTTTAGGGGGTAAGCTTCCTCCATTGGAGCCTTTCCCCGCCACGTTACAATCGTACTCGGCCTGCCGGATACACATCCTTGGGATGTGTCCCGTCAATGTAAGTTTTAGAAACAAAAGGGCTGTGCTTAAGCTGGTGATTGCCAAGGGAAGGCGCACTAGCCTATTGGGAACAGACTGGTTTCCTGCTTTGGGGCTGGGCATATCTGGGTTGAACGCCATAACGATAGCACCAAACACATTCGAGAAGCTGTATGAGGAGTTCACACCATTATTTGATGGCAGTCTGGGGTGCTATAAGGGGCCTCCCATCAATTTTGAGTTGGACCAAGGGGTGACTCCAGTCCGCCTTAAACCAAGACGAGTACCATTTGCCTTGCGGCCCAAAATAGAGGCAGAACTCGACAAACTAGTCCAGCAAAAAGTATTGGAACCAGTTGACTCAGCGAGGTGGGAAACCCCAATAGTGACCCCGCTAAAGGCAAACGGGGAAGTGCGTATCTGCGCAGACTATAAATGCACAATAAATAAGGCAATTCGGGGAAATTCTTACCCCATTCCAGTGGTGTCGCAACTGCTAGCAAAGTTGGCGGGAGGCAAAGTATTTGCAAAAATTGATCTTGCCCAGGCGTACCAGCAGTTACCGGTAACACCACAGACCGCTGAGGCTCAGACTATTGTAACCCACAAGGGAACATTTAAGGTAAACCGATTGCAATTTGGAGTAAGTGTAGCTCCGGGAATATTCCAGGGCATTATGGAAAGGTTATTAAGGGAAGTACCGGGCACCCTCGTGTATTTTGATGATGTCCTAATATCGGGGAGGAACCCCCACGAGTTGGAAAGCCGCATCAGACAGGTGCTTTACAAGTTCCAGGAAGCGGGACTCCATCTAAAAAAGGAGAAATGTATTTTTGGAGTTCCTACGGTGGATTTCCTCGGTTACACCATTGATGCTGAGGGAGTGCACCCCATGGTAAGCAAGGTTAGGGCCATCGCTAATGCACCTAAACCCAGCAACAAAACGGAACTCCAATCATTTTTGGGTCTGGTAAACTTTTACCATGCGTTTTTACCGCACAAAGCAGAGGTGGCAGAGCCCTTGCACAGGCTTCTGCAGAAGAAGTGCGTCTGGCATTGGGGAAAGCCACAACAAAAGGCTTTCGAAACTATAAGGGGAATGTTATCTGCTGAGAGTGTTTTGGCACATTATGACGAAACGAAGCCCCTCGTACTTGCTTGTGATGCATCGCAATATGGGTTGGGAGCTGTGCTCAGCCACAGAGAGGCGGATGGGTCAGACAGACCCATCTCATTCTATTCAAGGACTCTTACATCCACCGAGAGGAACTACGCGCAGATTGACAGAGAGGCATTGGCTGTGGTAGCGGGGGTTAAGAAATTCTATGACTATGTGTATGGGCGATCGTTCCTAATCGAAACGGACCACAAGCCGTTACTAGGCCTGTTTAACCCCAACAAACAAACTCCTCAAATCCTGTCTCCTAGAATGCTCAGGTGGTCGATTTTTTTAAATGGGTTCCAATATAAAATATGTCATGTGAAAGGGAAATTGCTCTGTCACGCAGACGCCCTCAGTCGGCTGCCCACTCCAGGGAACTGGTGATTGTGATCCAGCACCAGCCGAACAGGTCATGATGTTGGAAACACTGCCAGGCGCTCCTGTGACCGCGGAAGAAGTGGCGGCCAGGACGCGTAAGGACCCCACACTCTCCCGAGTCCTTGCCTGGGTAGGGAGGGGGTGGCCCAGTGGGGGCCAAGAAGAAAAATTCCGCCCATTCGTAATGCGGCAGCATGAGTTGTCACTTCATAAGGGGTGCATACTGTGGGGGGACAGGGTGGTCATTCCCAACCCACTGAGGAATCGCATTCTAGAGACATTGCACATGGGGCACCCAGGAATGGTCAGAATGAAATCCCTGGCACGTTGTTATGTGTGGTGGCCAGGAATGGATAAGGAAATAGAAATGTGGGTACACACGTGCAAAACATGCCAAGAGGTTCGACCTGAGGTTCCCGGGGCACCCATTCATTGGTGGGAACAGTCAAAGGCGCCATGGAACCGTATTCACATTGACTTCGCGGGCCCTTTTCAAGGGAAAACATTTTTGGTTGTGGTCGACGCATACTCGAAATGGTTGGAGGTAGCCTTAGTTTCTAGTCCCACATCCGCAGCCGTTATCAAAGTTTTAAGGCGTTTGTTTGCCACGCATGGTCTGCCAGGAACAGTGGTGTCAGACAATGGGGCAGCATTCGTGTCAAATGAGTTCAGAGGGTTCCTTGCTGACAATTTCATACGAGGAGTGACCTCTGCCCCTTTTCACCCCTCCTCTAATGGTCAAGCAGAACGAATGGTGCGAACCGCAAAAGGGGCTATTTCACGTCTACTGGAGGGTGACTGGGCAGCCCGGATAGCTCGTATGCTATTCTTGCAGCATGCCACACCATGCACAGCCACAGGAAAATCACCAGCTGAGCTGCTGTTAGGCCGAAGGTTGGTGACAGTCCTGGACTTTGTGCATCCAGATAGGATGCCCTCGCGTCCTGCACGGGAGACACCCCCACCTGAAGGGGATAGAACGAGACACTTTAATCCGGAGGATCTCGTGTGGGTGAGAAATTATGCCAGAGGTCCGATTTGGGTTCCGGGAGTCATTTCACGGGCCACCGGTCCCGTGTCATATCATGTCACATTATCACAAGGTCAGGTCTGGCGCAGGCATGTGGATCAGCTGAGACGCAGGATACCCAGCCGGAGTGATGCCGAGGAACCTAGCGCCTCTGCATTAAATGGGGAGTCGCCATCCCCGAGCCAGGTAGAGACACCTGCACCGGTTAATGACCCTCCAGGGCAATCAGACGGTGCACTACCCGCTGAAAACACAGAGTTGGCGGAAGAAAATGAGCCGGGGGAGCCTTTAGCAGGGACAGGGGTAGCCAATACACCCGAGGAGATCCCTCAGCCGCCAATTCCTCATGTCATAACACCAGAGGTGAGACGATCGGGTAGAGATCGCAGGAAGCCACAGTTCCTGAAAGACTTCGTGTGTTATTCCCGCTAAGCGTGGGGGGGTGTTGTGTATTAAGCAATAACACAGTCTAGATGTGAGTATAATGTATTGTGTTGTATTACAGTCTTTATTTGAATGTACTAGTTACAGCGGGAACAGCAACCATTTGCTGTGGCAGGGAGCAGAATTTGGATCCTCTGTTGGATTGGCTCCCACAGGAGGGAAGCCGTGCCATTGGCTCCCGCCAAAATGTATCTCTCTCCACTAGATAACTGTTTCTATATAAACCCCAGTTTTCCCCACTTCCCTTGAGTTCTTCCAGCACGAGAAATAAAGAAATGTTGTACCTACTTCTTGCCTCCAGTCATTGACGACATTACATCATGCCAGTCACTTC
This sequence comes from Lacerta viridis, assembly GCA_900245905.1. Taxonomy (NCBI): domain Eukaryota; kingdom Metazoa; phylum Chordata; class Lepidosauria; order Squamata; family Lacertidae; genus Lacerta; species Lacerta viridis. The sequence goes on along the minus strand of OFHU01001290.1, from coordinate 43,456 downwards.
GAGAACACTGTCCAACCATCTCATCCTCTGTCGTCCTTCTTCTTAGTTGGTCTCTAAGGTGCTACTGGAAGGAATTTTTTATTTTTTATTTTGTTTTGTCTATGGCAGACCAACACGGCTACCTACCTGTAACTCGTTGGACTGGTCATGTTTTCTGGGTGCCTGGTTATCGTATTCCAAAGCAACTACAGTGGTACCTCGTGTTATGGACAGGATCTGTTCCGGAGGCCCATCTGTAACGTGAAATGCCCGCAACTCGAAGCGCTGCGTCTGCGCAGGCACCCAGCGCAATTTGGCACTTCTGTGGGTTTTGAATACGCTCAAACTCAGGATGAAAGGGAGAAACGTGCTAAGAGGAAGCCATGCTTTGCAAACCCTCACCGTGATCAACTCCTGCCCGGAAACCTACGTCCCCACTGTGGAAGGACGTGTGGATCCAGCATTGGCTTCTACAGTCACTTCTGGACTGTATTCATGGAAGGCAGTCTTACTCAGCTACAAGTGATTGCCAAAGAATCACCTTCTCATACAACTATAAACCATAGAGACACTTACCCAACCCAGCCTTTTTTACTGTACATGCAGAGCCCTCCTTGCACCTTACCTGGACTTGAGAGCCAGTGTGGTGTAATGGTTAAGAGCAGTAGACTCATAATCTGGTGAACCAGGTTAGCGTCTCCACTCCTCCACATGCAGCTGCTGGGTGACCTTGGGCTAGTCACACTTCTCTGAAGTCTCTCAGCCCCACTCACCTCACAGAGTGTTTGTTGTGGGGGAGGAAGGGAAAGGAGAATGTTAGCCGCCTTTGAGACTCCTTCGGGTAGTGATAAAGCAGGATATCAAATCCAAACTCTCTGTCATTGTTAGCTTCCTCCTAAACTGGTTCTTACCTGTTCTGTGGTCAGGCTTCACTCTTGTGTAGCGACTCTGGCCTCCGATAATGTGTTTTACAGAATTTCTACTTCACCAACTGAAGCGGAGTTGATAGACCACTGGCGGTCTGCGGGCACCGTTTGAGAGCCCCTGGTTTAAACTGTGTGTGTGTGTGTGTAACATACATCAATATACATCACTCGAGCTTTTCCAAAACAACTCCAAAAGCTTTATAAAAACTTTTTTCCTCATTTGCAGCAAATGTAAATAAGCAACAATCCACAGTTCTGCTTGAAAAACCTGGAAGAAACGTTTATTTCAATGTTGTTTGCATAATGTTGACAAAAAGAAATATATATCTAGGGAAAAACTTCCCACCAAAATTACTATCCTTCCGTTTACATTTTAACTGACTGAAGGAGAAATGATGGAAGTTGCTCAAACTATTGCCACCCCCCTTCAGTTTTGTCCAGTGTCACTCATATGGTTTTCTAGGACTTATAACTTGGCCTCCAGACACCTAGACATTTATGCAGCTTCTGTGTGTGAATATCTAATAAGATGGTAGCCAGATTTCTTCATGTGTAGAAAGTTTAATTTCTATGGTTTTCCCTATATGTATACATCGAGGGCTCTTCCTACACTCCAAGCATTAATGCAACAATTTACTTACGCAGTTTTCCCACTGTGTGAATTCTCTGGTGTGAAATAAGATTTGTGTTTTTGCTATAGCTCTTTCCACATTCAGAACACTTATATGGTTTCTCCCCTGTGTGGATTCTCTTGTGCGCAGTGAGGCTAGAGCTCTGACTGAAGCTTTTTGCGCACACAAAGCATTTATAGGGCTTCTCCCCTGTGTGGATTCGCATGTGCTTAATAAGCGTCGAGTGATTGCAGAAGCTCTTGCTACAATCTGAGCATTTGAACGGTTTCTCCCCTGTATGAATTCTCTGGTGGGAGGTAAGGTTTGAATTCCAAGTGAAGCTCTTCCCACACTCTAGACATTTGTATGGTTTCTCCCCTGTGTGGATTCTCTGATGCAGAGTAAGGTTGGTGTTCTTGCTGAAGTTTTTCCCACACTCCAAGCATTTATAGGGCTTCTCCCCTGTGTGAATTCTTTGGTGCGAGGTTAGGTGCCCCCCCTGGCTAAAGCTCTTGCCGCACACAAAGCATTTGTACGGTTTCTCTCCTCTGTGAATTCTCTTATGCTTAATAAGATCTGACTGACTAGAAAACCTCTTGCTACAGTCTGGGCAGCCATAGGGCTTCTCCCCTGTGTGGATTCTTTGATGTGAAGTAAGGTTGGTACTCCGTGTGAAGCACTTTCCACACACAAAGCATTTGTAAGGTTTCTGCTCTTCACAGAGGATTTGAAATTCTGGAAGGTTCCCGTCCTCAGTGAAGCTCTTCCCAAACACTAAGGTCTGGTCTGGTTTCTCTTCTGTGTGTATTCTCCAACAAATATCAAGGCCCTTGACCCTTCTGTTTTCTGCCTGTTCTTGTTGATCTGGGATGTCACAAAAGTTCCCATCCTGATAAGGAACAGATTGGTGTTTATTTCCCCCTGTGTTGTTGCCTTCCTCCATCTGTGGTCCATCTCGATTCCAAAGGATCTCCTTCAATTGTTCATGCCCTTCTCTTCCGGACAATATCCCAGGTAATTCTTGTTCTTCCTCGTTCTCCCCCACATCATCTGCAAGAATACAGAGAGAGACCCAGTAAGATATCAAGGGGGCAAAGGGGGAACAAAGTTCACTATTAGCTTGGGAAAGGCTTGGGACCTTCCACGAGGCACTACCACAACTCCCATCATCTGTGAACAAATATTACTGAATGCAACCTTGGGGGTGGCTTGGACAGTGGGAAGGAAAGATCCCCATTTCCCCCCCATAGTAATAAATTGATGTGAACAGGGCTTTTTTGGTAGTGGTGCCCTACATTCTGGGGCACTAAGTGGCCCAGGTTTCCCCCACACCCCCTTCTCTCTCTTTCTTTAAAAAATTATTTATTTGGTTTTTCAGATTACAGTTTTACAATCACATATCCAACATACAACATAAAAACAAGATTCCATAGAATCTCCTGGACTTCCCTCCTCCCCTTTGTGGGTCCTATTGTTAGTCATTTCCTCCTGCATCTTTTATAATAATCCAAATCTTTTACATCTCCATTATATCCAAAATTCACCATTAAACTACAAGTGTTATTCCAATCCTACTAACAATTTCAACTGTTTACAGTCGTACATCAGCTCCCAAACGCCTTGGGAGTCGAACGTTCTGGCTCCCAAACGACCGAAAACTGGGTGTGAGTGCTCCGGTTTTTTAACATTCTTTTGGAAGCCAAACATCCGACGGGGCTTCTGTGGCTTCTCATTGGCTACAGGAGCTTCCTGCAGCCAATCAGAAGCCATGTTTTGGAAATCGAACGTTTCCGAAGTCGAATGGACTTCCAGAACGGATTCTGTTCGACTTCCGAGTTACGACTGTACAGTGGTTTTTAAGATAAATTATAAATTTTGTCTATTCTTTATTAAAATTTTGGTCTTCCTGATTTTTGATTCTTCCGGTCATTTTTGCCATTTCGGCATAATCCATCAACTTAAATCTGCCATTCTTCTCTGGTCAGGACTTTATCTTCTTTCCATCACCCCCACACGCCTTTCTCAATGAATCATAAAGTTGTGGTGGTTGCTTCCCCTTCCCCCTCCCCAAATGTTTTCAATGTTTTGTTTGATTTTTATCATCTCCGGTTGCCTGTTTATGTAGTGTTGTTTTTATTAATCCATTTGCTCATTTGATGGTGGCATTATTTATTTAATATGTGCAAATCATGGAGAATAAATCTATCGATTGCTACTGGCCCTGATGGCTGCAATCTACCTCCACTGTCGGAATCAGTGTTCCCCCTGAAAGACAGTTGCTTGCAATCGCAAGTGAGGAGGCTGTCGATGCTGCACTCAGGTCCTGGCTTGGGGGCTTGCCACTGCGGCCTCCGGTAGGCCACTCTAGGAAGAGGGAGTCAGTGGAGTTTTGTCTGCTTTTGCCACAAGCGCTTCAAGGGTTCTGTATCTTACCGGCAACAATCTCTATTTGGATCATGGGTTCCCTGGGGACCTGGGGTCCTTCCCCACAGGAAATGGGTAGTTCTACTTCCTGTGCTGGGCGGATTTCCTGACAGCACCTCGTTCTTTCCTGACTTGCCGAGGAACCATTGAGCTCGTGACACGGGGAAAGACTCTCTTCTTCTTTCCATGCTGAAGTCCCACCTGGTGCCACCGTGTCAGAATCTTCAGACAAATATTTCTCCTCCTCATCTGCGGCCATCCATCCTTTGCCTGCTGAAGACAAAAAGTGGGAATCCCAAACAATTCCATACCTGTATTAGAGGAAATGGGGGGTACAAAAGACAACCAAGCTTCTTGGTTTAGAGAAAAGAAACAGGCAAGATTTAGAATAAGATTAAGATATAAAATAATTGTTCTGGTTTTTTCTTTTTCCCTTTTTATGCTTTTTTTGTCTCTTTATTTGGTATTTTCTATTTTGTACTGGGGTGTTATAAGATGTAATTAATGATTTTTGTTTTATGTTATCTTATAAAATTTAATAAATTCTTATTGAAAAAAAAAAGATAATTAAGCAGTGTGTGGAGAAAGTGGGCAGAGGAAAGCTTTACCCCCTCTCTCGTAACTCAAGAACTCAGGAACATCGAATGAAGCTGGATTCTGGAAGATTCAGAAGAGCGGCGAAGATGATTGATCTCTTCTCCTTTGCAAAGCACATAAGACCTGAAGGAGGAAGTTGGAAGAGTGACGCTCTTTCCCACTTCCTCTTTCAGCTCTATGTGCTTCTAAAGCTTCAGAGTCATTCTATCGGAACAGACTTCGAAACATATTGTAATATTTTATAAATAAAATTGGCCGCTTTCTCCCCCGGGCAACTGACTTCCTCTTGGAGGAGAAACGTGACCATGGCGCTCACTCAAAAATCCTAGTATGCCCACACACCTAACAGAGAAGGAGCAAGTGTAAATGATATTCTCTTTGCTTCTCTTTTTAAAATAATATTTATTAGTTTTTTTCAGATTTACAAGTAGTTCTCAGCTACAGTATATTGTCAAACGAAGAGTCCTTATTCTTATACACCCCGTAAAGCGTACAACAACCATTTCTTTAAACAATCAACACAAAAGAAGCCACAGGTATGTAATAGCTTGGGAGGCTATACATAGGGCTGTAAGGTGGGCACTTAATCCAGATTCAGTAATCATAACTGAACTCAAAAACAGAATGCTAAAACCCTACCACGTCAAGGGAAGCTGATCAGAACATTATCATTTACGTCATGTTTAACCAAATATGTTCATAAGCATAAGAGGGATTTCTTGACCGTGTTCCTCCTTACCTAAAATCGAACCTAACTGTTGCAAAATCACTCTCCTTACTTTGGTCCCGGCAACTCTTTTTTTTAAAATAAATAAATAAATTCTTTATTGATTAAAAGTATGAAAACATATAAATCTCATACATTTTACAACATTTGATAGAAATTGATACAAACAAAACTAATAGAACATAAATAAAAGGTTCAATTTGTTAAAAATAACTTCCAATTATTCTCACTGTATTTTATATTATTTATATTATTATATCAGTATAATGTACAGTTATATATTTCTGTTTGTTACTCGATTGCTTCTCATCTCATCATGTTTGCATATAGGTTCAGTCTACATCTGCCATTAGGATTCCGTTTACACCATTACTCATTAAATATTCTTTAAACATCCTCCATTCTTTCCAAACAGTTTGATTCATTTGTCCTCTTATTCTTCCAGTTGTCTTAGCTAATTGTAAATATTCTAACATTAGATTTTGCCAGTCTGCTATGTCCGGTAAAGTTTTATTCTTCCAATTTCTAGCTATTGAAATTCTAGCTGCAGTTATCCCGTACATACATAATACTCTTTTTGGTTTTTTTTATTTCCTCTGGCAAAATACTTAGTAAGAACATTTCTGGTCTTTTTTTAAACGTGCATTTAATCAATTTTTTAAGTTCTTCGTAAATGTCATTCCAATAAATACATATATCAGGACATGTCCACCACATATGTTTGGCCCCGGTAACTCTTAATTTGCCTGACAATTTCTCCAAAAAGAGCAACATCCCAAATTTCCGTATTCTGTTTCCCGTCTGTCTGGACCTGGCAGCTTAGATAAACAGCACGCAGTGGTGGTAATTACAAGAAGATTTGTTGTATACAGTCATTATCCTCAGAGCCGCACACACTAGCGACTATCCATCACAATTCAGATGAAGCATCTGAGCTATCATCGCGTCTTCAGCAGGAAACACGAAAATGTCCACCCCATGTCCTGTTTTATTGACGCCTCTCTTTGACCTTAGGTTCTTCTGCAACCCCACGGACTTTCAGGGTCAGCTCCCACCCCTTCCTCCGCAGAAGATTTTTCCCTCCCCAGAGAGGTGACTAATGGCTGCTCTCCAGAGGGTTGGTCTGTGCCCAGCCTGCTCTCACTGTCCTGATAAGGTACATTCTGTCCTCCTTCTGGAAAGGGGGGCTCTAGCGCACTGCTTTCGGCTGGCTGGGAGACAAGCATCTCTCTCTTCCCCTTCTGACTGCACTCAGACTGCTCCTCTGGACCATGGTGGGAGGCTATGTCCAGCACCGAGGGCCTTCTGGTGGTTCCCTCATTGCGAGAAGCCAAGTTACAGGGAACCAGGCAGAGGGCCTTCTCGGTAGTGGCACCTGCCCTGTGGAACGCCCTCCCACCAGATGTCAAAGAAGAAAACAACTACCTGGCATTTAGAAGACATCTGAAGGCAGCCCTGTTTAGAAAAGCTTTCAATGTTTAATAGACTATTGCATTTTAATATGCTGTTGGAAGCCACCCAGAGTAGCTGGGGAAACCCAGCCAGATGGGCGGGGTATTAAAAAAATAAATTATTATTATTATTATTATTATTATTATTATTATTATTATTATTATTTCCATAACACTGTCTGATCTTGAGCCCAGCACGATGGCAGGCCATCCACCATGCTTACCTGAAGGGCAGGGATCCCCATTGTAGTGGTTGTCATCTTCCTGCTTGGTTTCCACGTTGGCCGGCCTCTGCACAGCATCAGGAGGAGTTTGGTCAACCTCAGACGAACCCTCTTCCTCCTCGTGCTCCTCAAATAATACCTGCAACAGCAGAAAGGGGCCAGTTCACCTTTTCCAGCCAAAGGACCACGGCAGCCCGTTAGCGGGCAAGGACAAAAGCAGAAGTGTCAGGAGCGAGGAATGTAATTTATACCTTTGTATGGTAGGGCTATCTACTATACAATGAGGGTGAAAGAGGAGAGCGCAAAATATGGTCTGAAGCTCAACATCAAAAAAACTAAGATCATGGCCACTGGTCCCATCACCTCCTGGCAAATAGAAGGGGAAGAAATGGAGGCAGTGAGAGATTTCACTTTCTTGGGTTCCATGATCACTGCAGATGGTGACAGCAGTCACGAAATTAGAAGACGCCTGCTTCTTGGGAGAAAGCAATGACAAACCTAGACAGCATCTTAAAAAGCAGAGACATCACCTTGCCGACAAAGGTCCGTATAGTTAAAGCTATGGTTTTCCCAGTAGTAATGTATGGAAGTGAGAGCTGGACCATAAAGAAGGCTGATCGCCAAAGAATTGATGCTTTTGAATTATGGTGCTGGAGGAGACTCTTGAGAGTCCCATGGACTGCAAGAAGATCAAACCTATCCATTCTCAAAGAAATCAGCCCTGAGTGCTCACTAGAAGGACAGATCCTGAAGTTGAGGCTCCAGTACTTTGGCCACCTCATGAGAAGAGAAGACTCCCTAGAAAAGACCCTGATGTTGGGAAAGATGGAGGGCACAAGGAGAAGGGGACGACAGAGGATGAGATGGTTGGACAGTGTTCTCGAAGCTACTAACATGAGTCTGACCAAACTGCGGGAGGCAGTGGAAGATAGGAGTGCCTGGCGTGCTCTGGTCCATGGGGTCACAAAGAGTCGGACACAACTAAACAACAACAACAACATAGTAGGGCTAATTTCTACGCACACAAACACACCTGTCAGTCCCCCATCAGGACAAACAAGAACCATTATTGTCAGCAAGAAGGTTACTTGCCCCAAAATGGAAAGAAGAAGAAGTCCCAGCAAAGGGTGAATGGATACAAAAATTTATGGAATATGCAGAAATGGTGAAACTTACCTTAAAAATAAGAAATCAAGATAACAAACATTTTATAAAAGAATGGAAATGGTTTGATGAATATTTACAGACAGATTGTAAACAGATAAAAACACTGGCAGGATTATTGTAATAACCTGCAGCTATATAAGAGTATATAGTTAAAGAAGTTAAATAAATGAGTAAGTTAATTTGGATAGGCAGAAGATAATAAAAATAAATTTAAGGAACCGCAGAAAGAGGGAGAAGGAAGTCAAGTTTTAAAATGTTAAAATGACTAGTGAAACTAGTGAAATGTATATGTCTGAAAAGTATAAATAATTTTTTTAAAAAACCTGGCTACAGCATCTCAAATTTCAGTAGCGCTCTGTGTGCTGCCCAAATCTCCCCTGCTCTACCTCTTGCTTTCCATTGGATGTCATAGTTGTGGTGCCCAGTGCGGTCAAAGGGGGTAGGCTCTCCAAATCCACCTTTGCTGCCTGCTTTCAGGCCTGCTCTGAAAACTTGCTCTGTTTCCAGATTGACCTTTCACAACACAGTATGAATTTTCTCTTCTTTAAACCAAGTAGCACAGCTGGTTGAAATCGTGCAAGTTAAATCCTAGCAAGGCAGAGCGCTCAAAACACAGTTTATTCCGGGAGTGAGGAACTTTCCAGACGTTGCTGAACGACAACTCCCATCTGCACCAGCAAGCGTGGTCAACGGTGATGAGAGTCGTAGATTAACAACATCTGGAAAGCCAGAGGTTCCCCACACCTGGTTTGGTGTAACCTGCCAACCAGAGTTTTATGGCAGTTCTCACCTGGTTATCCAGTCTCTCAGCCTCTCGTTGCCTCAGCAAGAACTCCTCAGCCAGGGCCACCGCCTGGGAGCAGGTTTCCGGGCTGTGCTCCCTCACCCAGCTCTGGATCTCCGGTGGGAGGACGGTCAGGAACTGCTCCAGGATCAGCAGCTCCAGGATCTGCTCCTTGGAGTGCCTCTCCACTTTCAGCCACTGGCGACAGAGCTCCTGGAGCTGCCCGCAAACCCCTCTCGGCCCCTCGGCCTCCTGGTAGCGGAAGCGTCGGAAGTGCTGGCGCCACCTCTCCCTGGTGAGGGCGTCCCATCGCAGGATGATGGCCTTCACTTTCCCATAATTCTCCTTGTCTCCGGCCTCCAGGCTGCTGAAGGCCAGCTCGGCTTCCCCGCTGAGGGCCGGCAGCAGACGGACCGTCCACTCATCTTTGGGCCACCGGCAGGCTTTGGCCACTCGCTCGAAGGAGGCCAGGAAGGCCTGGGCGTCGTCCCAGGGGGTGGGCTCCTCTGGCAACTGGGGGACCCCCCATTCCGAGTGAGGGGACTCTACCGTCTTCAAAAACTCCTGCCACTGGGCTTCCCAGGACTGGGCCAAACCATCTTCAGGCTCCTGCTTCACCTGGCACAGAGTCGCTCTCCGGCGCGATCCCCCACAATGCACTGCTTCAGGGGTTTCACTTTCTCCCTGGAAGCCCATCCTGGTTTTGCGGCTTACATTGTCCCGGAGCACGCAAATGGATTTCCCGGGGCTTTCCCTTTGCATACTGCCAGTCAGGAACATCCCTTTCCATTTTCATCCCGGGACAAACTCCCGGAAAACTCCAGAATAAACTACTGTGATCGAGGTGGGTGCGTTGAGCTTCTGTCTGGGGGAGTGGAAAAAAATATGCAGGTGAGATAAACCTTTCCAAACTCTTTCCCTACTGGCATCTCTTATCCCCAGGCAGACAGGGCCTTCTCGGTAGTGGCACCCGCCCTGTGGAACACCCTCCTACCAGATGTCAAGGAATCAAACAACTACCTGACTTTTAGAAGACATCTGTTTAGGGAAGTTTTTTTAATGTTTGATGTTTTATTGTGCTTTTAATTCTGATGGGAGCCGCCCAGAGAGGCTGGGAAAACCCAGGCAGAGGGCCTTCTCGGTAGTGGCGCCTGCCCTGTGGAACACACACAGAGAGAGGAATGACAACTTGGTCCCGCGACCATGAGTGCCCCAGGGCCATGGGTGCCATGTATCGTGTATGGCCCTGGCACCGAATTTTTTGGGTGCCCAGCCCCTTCATGGGTAATTTTGTGAGTGCTTGGGCAGCCAGGGAGTTGGCACCTATGCACACACAAACACACACACTGAAGAGGAAGCGCTCTCTGGAAGCCAGTTTTGGAAAATTGCATTAAATTGCATTCATTTGGCAATAGTTTAGAAAATCAATAAAAACAATTGGCCAAAAAAAAAAAGGAAGGAAGGAAGGAGGCGCTCTCACCTTCTGATCCGGCTTGGTGTTTGAAGGGATGCGCGTCCCCCGTTTTCCCTGTTCCTGCGTCCGTTCAGACGTGCATCTCCCCCGTGACGCCACGTGCGCCCCAAGAGCACCCGCCGGCCCCAAGAAAACTGCATGCATTCAAAGGAAGCACGGAAGGAGCTTAGCTCTCCATGCGAACATTTGGATCTCCTGCTGGCTCTCTCATTCCCTCTCCCAGCTGCTGTTGCAGGGATCTTGCTGGCCCAGATCCAGTTGCACAAGGGGAGGTTTGGATCCAAACACACACACACACACACACACTTTTCTTTCTCTCTCTCTCTGACCCCCGATTCTAGGTGGGTATATTATTTTTTTAAAATTTTGTGCAAAGGGTTCCCTCCTGCCTTCTTAGCATTGACTGGGAGGGGGGGAGAGAAAGCTCCTCCTCTTTCTGCACAGAACAGAGGAGAGGAGAGGCTGGACTTTTCTGGGCAAAGGGGAATTCTGGGAGTTGTAGTCTTTCGCTGTTGGAGCTGCAATTCCCGGAGATCCTTTCCGATCTCTCCAGTGGGGGGGGGGTCACTTAAGGGCGCTGCTGCGTTTATTTTCGCATTTGATCCGCCGGCTGTTTGCATCCCTCCGCCGCTTCCCATTCAAACGAACCCCAAGATAGCTTGAAAAGCACCAGCGGCATTGTTTAAGCTCATTTGGATTTTAGCCGGTTGTAAACCACCCTAGTGCTTTTCCTTTTAAAAAAAAAAAATGAGTGATGGACAGTATAGAAACAGCGTTGTTAGATGGTGGCGGTGACGGTAAATCCTAGCTCGATCCTTATGCTGCAACCCTGCAGCCACTCAGGTTTAAACCCAATGCGCATTCGTCTATTCGACAGTGATGGACTCTCCTTCTTTGGAGGTTTTTAGGCAGAGGGTTGAATGGCTACCTGTCATGGATGCTTTAGTTCCTGCTGCGACGAACCCCACCCCTCAATTACTAAAATCGTATCCAAAAGGGTACAGGGGTAGAACCAACCAACCCCCCAACTCGTTTCGCCTCAAAACAAACCCCTCTGACTTCAAGGACTTATTAGTCAAACAAGATGAATTTTAACAGGGAGAAATGTAAAGTACTACACTTGGGCAAAAAAAAAATGAAAGGCACAAATACAGGATGGGTGACACCTGGCTTGAGAGCAGTACATGTGAAAAGGATCTAGGAGTCTTGGTAGACCATAAACTTGACATGAGTCAACAGTGTGATGCAGCAGCTAAAAAAGCCAATGCAATTCTGGGCTGCATCAATAGGAGTATAGCATCTAGATCAAGGGAAGTAATAGTACCACTGTATTCCGCTCTGGTCAGACCTCACCTGGAATACTGTGTCCAGTTCTGGGCACCACAGTTCAAGAAGGATACTGACAAGCTGGAACGTGTCCAGAGGAGGGCAACCAAAATGGTCAAAGGCCTGGAAACGATGCCTTATGAGGAACGGCTTAGGGAGCTGGGTATGTTTAGCCTGGAGAAGAGAAGGTTAAGGGGTGATATGATAGCCATGTTCAAATATATAAAAGGATGTCATATAGAGGAGGGAGAAAGGTTGTTTTCTGCTGCTCCAGAGAAGCGGACACGGGGCAATGGATTCAAACTACAAGAAAGAAGATTCCACCTAAACATTAGGAAGAACTTCCTGACAGTGAGAGCTGTTCGGCAGTGGAATTTGCTACCAAGGAGTGTGGTGGAGTCTCCTTCTTTGGAGGTCTTTAAGCGGAGGCTTGACAGCCATCTGTCAGGAATGCTTTGATGGTGTTTCCTGCTTGGCAGGGGGTTGGACTGGATGGCCCTTGTGGTCTCTTCCAACTCTATGATTCTATGATTCTAGTAATGAGAGCCTAATTCCAGCTTTCGTGGCCTGGTATCCTCAATACTCTGGGTTACTTAAATGAACAACCTCTTGCCTACAGTAAAGGGCCTCCCTCAGCTCGGATCCCCACTGTATCGATTTGCCTCAACACTCTGGCAACTTCGTGGCACTCTAGGTTTTCACCATCTAACACTTTTCTGTGTGACTCTAGGACACAAACTATCACCTCCCTTTCCTCAGGTAAGTTTTGCCCTTTCTTGAGTCCACACCTCTGTGAGATTTGATACCCTGCTGGACCAATAATGACGATTCCTCCTTGGCACCAAAAAGAACTGAACTTTATTTTCTTGAGAACATAGTTGATGTAAAGATTCGTGCATTCACACTTAGTTGTAGTAATACAGAAACATCTTTCAATCTATAGTTTCATGTTAAACTAATCCTAACCTAAACCACCACTATCCTGGCCCCACACCCTTCTTCTTCCCTGTCTCCACACACACCCTCCCTCTTCTCAACTGTCAAAACGGCTGTTCCCTCCTTTTAAACTGGGGACCGTCCAGCCCCCAAAGGATGAGCTGTCAGTTAAGTTGAAGGTGTATTAACTCCTTCTGAGCCAGGAGGTAATAACTCCTCCACCCTAGGGCCAATCCGTCGCACCTCCATTGCAGGGGGTTGGACTAGATGACCCTCAGGGGGGTCCCTCATGGGGCACAAGAGCCAACTCCCCTCAACCCTTCTTCACAAGGACCTGGAAATCTGGGAGGAGAGTAACAGCATCTCCCAACCTTTTTTGGGCCATTCCCCACCTAAGCATCTCTAAAATCCTGATGCTTCCTGCCCCCCATGACATATAACTCTTATTATTCAAAATAAATAAAAAAATCCTTCCAGTAACACCTTAGAGACCAACTAAGTTTGTTCTTGGTATGAGCTTTCGTGTGCATGCACACTTCTTCAGATACTTATTATTCAAAAAGTTCCTAACTCCTGTTCACGTGGAGGAAGCCTAAAAGGCCATTCTTGATTTGTCCCCCTTAAAAATCAAATTGCCCCCCTGTGCGGGGGTGGGTGGGTGCCCCACGTACCATGTCCTAGAAGGGTCTGAGCACCCTTAACAAACTACATCTCCCAGAATACTTTAGGCAAAGCCATGAATGTTCAAAGTAGTATGATACAGACTCCTGCGAGACGTGGTAGACTCTCCTTCCTTGGGGGATTTGAAGCAGAGGTTGGAAGGCCATCTGTCATGTTTGATCAAGTTTAGATTTCTGCACTGCGGGGGGTGGACTAGTTGACCCCTGGGGTGTCCCTCCCACCTCTACAACTCTGTGATTGACAAATGCTAAGACCCTCACAGACTGAAGGCGCTTAGAGTCCATCCTACATTTGTGAGTCCTGGAAGACTTGGTCTCTGTGTATCTGGCTTAGCTGCTGACAAATTTCGGTACCGATGCATATTTTCTGCTCATCTTAGTGGTTTGGATTAATCAGCGAAAGCTCCGCTTGCTATATTAGAACGTTAGAGCAGCTCAAAGTGGATCAGGCCACTGGCCTATTCTCTAGCATCCTGTTCTCAGTACTTCTTCACATAGCACATGGTTAAACAATGGAACTCCCCGCCACTGGAGGCAGTGATGGTCACCAACTTGGATAACTTTCTGTCGGAGGCAGTATACCTCTGAATACCACTAGCTGGGAACCACAGGAAGGGGAAGTGTCCTCTCATGCTCAGATCCTGCTTGTGGATTTCCCACGGGCACCTGGCCAGCCACTGTGAGATAAGGATGCTGGACTACATGGGCTGGATCTAGCATGGCTCTTGATATACAAGAGCTACACACACTGCCCCTTAAAAAACCTGGTAACTGTTTGGGTATGGCTGAATTGCCTGAGAACTTTCTACACTGTATGATACCCCAACAAAACATGGAACCGACCAGTTACCAGCGACAGTTTAAAAACCATTTAATCACTTTTTGCAAAAGAAATTTATTTATTGAAATGTTTATGGGGAAATACATGCAGTACATAGTAATTCTTAGTCCTCTGCCCATATACGTTCTTCTCTGGTGTTTTATCCTTTATTTCCCTTTCCCTCTTCCCTGTCCCACAGTCGGTATCCACCTGAGTTGTTTTTTTTTATGTGAAAATCTCTTGTGTGTGTGTGTGTTCTTGACTCTGGAACACACTACCTGTTTGTAAAGCTGATTCTAGCTAATAATCCAGGATGGTGAGTTTTGTTTTCCTCGGTGGAAGCTTAAAGGCTGCAGACCCGTCCCTTGATTGCTGGGCTTCTCCCTCCAGCTTTTGGAATGGGACACACTTCAGAGCAAGGAGAATAGGAAGGGAACCAAGAAACAGCTGTAAGGTGCTTTGAATCTGAATACAGTCATACCTTGGATCTCGAACGTCTTGGCTCCCGAACAAATCGGCTCCCAAGCAATCGAAACCTGGAAGTGAGTGTTCCAGTTTTCGAATGATTCTTGGAAGCTGAACATCCAAACAGCCCCACTGACCCTGCAAACTTTTGCTGGCTCTCATACTAGCTTCTTAGCAGGCTAGTTATAATAAAAACTTTAAAGTCCCACAGGCTAATAAATATCATGGGCTTGTTTGCAAGGATGACATGATCTGTGAATTCCATCAGTTTCCATTTCTTGGTGCAGAAAGTATTGATCTGATGTGTAGAGATCTTTCCTATTCTAATTCATTCAAGAGGTTTCTGGAAGCTTCTGGAAGCTTCTCTGTATGAAAGAAGCTTCATGATTGTTTGGGTTATGCCTTCAGAGAAGCCGAGTACAGCTGGCTTAAACTGGTTCTCTTATCTCTGGTCATGCTGACTATAAATACAGGCCAAAAGGACCCTGGGTTTTACTTTCTATCTCTTTTTGTCTAGTGTTCTGTTTCTGTATGCTATGGTGTTAAGGTTTAGTCTTATAAGTTTGTAAGTTTTAGTTAAAGCTACGGTTTTCCCAGTAGTAATGTACGGAAGTGAGAGCTGGACCATCAAGAAGGCTGATCGCCGAAGAATTGATGCTTTTGAATTATGGTGCTGGAGGAGACTCTTGAGAGTCCCATGGACTGCAAGAAGATCAAACCTATCCATTCTCAAAGAAATCAGCCCTGAGTGCTCACTGGAAGGACAGATCCTGAAGTTGAGGCTCCAGTACTTTGGCCACCTCATGAGAAGAGAAGACTCCCTGGAAAAGACCCTGATGTTGGGAAAGATGGAGGGCACAAGGAGAAGGGGACGACAGAGGATGAGATGGTTGGACAGTGTTCTCGAAGCGACTGCATGAGTTTGGCCAAACTGCGGGAGGCAGTGGAGGATAGGGGTGCCTGGTGTGCTCTGGTCCATGGGGTCACGAAGAGTCGGACACGACTGAACAACTGAACAACAACAACAACAATTTTTAAGCCTGCAACTGGATTTTAATTTCAGTTACAGGTGGGTAGCCGTGTTGGTCTGCCATAGTCGAAACAAAATAGAAAATTCTTTCCAGTAGCACCTTAGAGACCAACTGAGTTTAAGTGTGCATGCACACGAAAGCTCATACCAAGAACAAACTCAGTTGGTCTCTAAGGTGCTACTGGAAAGAATTTTCTATTTTGTTTGGATTTTTATGGACTGTGCCAATCCTGAATGTACTGGATTTGTGGCCATTATGCTCATTTGCCTTCAGTAGTAAGTAAAGCTCTGCTGGATGAAGTACAATTGCCTCTGGTCTATTTTTTTTAAACTCTGCATCGTGTTTAAGTTTTTTCCTCCCCAGAAGAGGCGACAAATTCTGCCCCCATACCCACTACAGAGCGGTTAACAAAAAGGAGTTTATTTTTGGCCCCAGACCCATTTATAGGATGCCTCTTCCTAAGACAGAAACCGCATAGCATCCCTCTGCCACGTTCTCTCGTCTTCCGAACAGAAAGCCCCCAAAAGAAGCTTCCCACCTGTCCCATGGTGAAAGACAGGAGGGTCAGGTGCCGGCCTTGCCTTCGCCATGTACGCTCTGGTGCCTGGTGAGGTGCGCTTTGCGGACGAAGTCCCTCCCGCACTCGGCGCACTTGTAAGGCTTCACACCGGCGTGGATCCTCTTGTGGTTGATGAGCCCCGAGCCCGAGTGGAACCTGCTGCCGCACTGCGAGCACTTGTAGGGCTTCTCCCCCGTGTGGGTCCTCTCGTGGACGGTCAGCAGCGAGTTCCGGCTGAAGCACTTCCCGCAGGCGGGGCACTTGAAGGGCTTCTCTCCCGTGTGGCTCCGGCAGTGGACCAGCAGGTGGGAGCTCTGGCTGAAGGTCTTCCCGCAGAACGAGCACTTGTAGGGCTTCTCGCCCGCGTGGCTCCGCTGGTGGTAGATGAGGCCCTGGCGCGAGTGGAAGCTGCTCCCGCACTGGGTGCACTTGTACGGCTTGTCCACGTCGTGGGTCCTCTGGTGGAAGAGAAGGTGCGAGCTCTGGCCAAAGGTTTTCCCGCAAGTAGAGCACCTGTGGTAGGGCCTCTCCGCAGCGTTTTTGCCCAAGTCCTCCCCGGACACAACGCTCATCTTTTGCGTCTGGAGCGGCAGGCTTCCGCCGAGGATCTTTCCGTTTGCAGCGGGGGAAACAGACACGGCCAATCTGTTCCGGACGTGGTTTCCCTGCCGGGTTTTGGTTCTGAGCTCCTTTGGAGCAGTTTGCCCCTGCTCAGGACCCCGGGGACTGCAATCAACGGACCTCCTTTGGGATGCCCGATGCAACTCCACTGGCTTGGGCCTTGCCTGCAGACCGTTGTGCTCGTTCGTTTGCCTGTAATCTGTTGGAATCAAGAGAAAGAATTAGAAAATAAGATTAGCCTGAGGGATCGGGCCAGTGAACCTGTCAAAGAGCGAGTCGGCAGTAAATCACACCACTCAAAGTTGGAGTTAACTGTTTGTTTGTGTTTTTTGACAAAGTAATAATCATACATAAATAAGAATAACAATGTGCACCCCACCCCCGAGACCATTCCATTGTAACTATCCAGCCTCCCAAAATTTCAACCTCTTGCGATGGTTTGACCCCTTTCCGTTTTAACAGTACAAATTCTACAAACACCTTCCATATCTCCTCAAAATCATTTCTCCTGCATATTCCCCGTCTTACCTTAATGGCACATGTTAATTTATCGTTAATAGCTATATCCCACACCTCTTTATACCATTCTTCCATTTTGCATTCTGCTCGCCCCTTCCACTTTCCTAGCTAAAATAATTCATGCAGCTGTCAATAAATTTGTGAGCAAGTCCTTCATGGCCTGTGAACCTTCCACCCCCTCGTAAATTGATAATGATGCTACCTCTGGACTTTGGGTCAGCTTTAACCCAGTGATTTCTGTTACCTTTGTTATTTCTGTTAACTTTATTAGTGTCATGTCTAATGAGCTCAGCAGCTCATCCCTGGTAGGTTTTTTAGCTGTGATTATGGCACTGCAGGGGGTTGGACTAGATGACCCCTTGGGATCCCTTCTGACTACAATTCTGCGATTCTGTGCTTACCCAGCAGACTGTCACCACAGTCGTTCTCCTCCTTTGCCTCTCTGCGTAGCTGGGTCTGGCCTGGAAGCACAGAGGTTCGCTCTGTTCCTAAGAAACCAACAGTACCCTCCTCGCCAGGCAAAGGCCCCTGAAACAAGAAACATGAATCCGTTTTAGCCAAAGGTCTGCAAATTCCTGGTTGGACCTAACTCGCAATGCTTTAGTGACAATAAGGACACAGGAATAGCCTGCTGGATCAGGCCAATGGCCCATCTAGTATAGCATCCTGTTTGGGCTGGGTGTTCATCAGTATGCAGATGATACCCAGCTCTACCTCTCTTTTAAATCAGAACCAGTGAAGGCGTGAAGGTCCTGTGTGAGTGTCTGGAGGTGGTTGGAGGATGGATGGCGGCTAACAGATTGAGGCTGAATCCTGACAAGACAGAAGTACTGTTTTTGGGGGACAGGGGGCGGGCAGGTGTGGAGGACTCCCTGGTCCTGAATGGGGTAACTGTGCCCCTGAAGGACCAGGAGCGCAGCCTGGGAGTCATTTTGGACTCACCCAAGGAGGTGCAGGTCAATTCTGTGTCCAAGGCAGCTGTCTACCAGCTCCACCTGGTATGCAGGCTGAGACCCTACCCGTCCGCAGACTGTCTCGCCCAGAGTGCTGCATGCTCTGGTTATCTCCCGCTTGGACTACTGCAATGCGCTCTACATGGGGCTACCTTTGAAGGTGACCCGGAAACTGCAACTAATCCAGAATGTGGCAGCTAGACTGGTGACTGGGAGCAGCCGCCGAGACCATATAACACCGGTCCTGAAAGACCTACATTGGCTCCCAGTACGTTTCCAAGCACAATTCAAAGTGTTGGTGCTGAACCTTTAAAGCCCTAAACAGCCTCGGCCCAGTATAACTGAAGGAGCATCTATACCCCTATCGTTCAGCCCAGACACTAAGGTCCAGCTCCGAGGGCCTTCTGGCTGTTCCCTCCCTGCGAGATGTGAGGTTACATGGAACCAGGCAGAGGGCCTTCTCGGTAGTGGTGCCCACCCTGTGGAACGTCCTCCCATCAGATGTCAAGGAAATAAACAACTATCTGACTTTTAGAAGACATCTGAAGGCAGCCCTGTTTAGGGAAGTTTTTAATGTTTGATGTTTTATTGTGTTTTTAATATTCTGTTGGGAGCTGCCCAGAGTGGCTGGGGAGACCTGGCCAGATGGGCGGGGTATAAGTAATAAATTATTATTATATTATTATTTGTCACCCCAGCCAGACAATAAACACTCATGGTCTGAAGCAGAGCTGGTTAGGGGTGTAGCCTGAGAAGTGTCCTTAGGGGGGCTGGGGGATGCATTTGGCCCACCATACCTGAGGTTCCTCCACCTGGATTAGACCTCCTCACCTTCTGCTGTTCCCATCTCTCTGTCTCCTTCTGCCTCCGTAGAAAACCCTCCGCCAGGGCCACCGCCTGGGAACAGCTGTCCGGGCCACATTCCCTGACCCAGCTCTGGATCTCTGGAGGCAGGATGGTCAGGAACTGCTCCAGGATCAGCAGCTCCAGGATCTGCTCCTTGGTGTGCCTCTCCACTTTCAGCCAGCGGTGGCAGAGCTCCTGGAGGTGGCTGTAGGCCCCTCTCGGACCATCAGCCTCCTGGTAGCAGAAGCGCCGGAAGTGCTGGCGCTGCTTCTCCCTGCTGATGGCGTCCCCGCGCAAGATGGCCGCCTTCACTTTCCCATAATCCTCTCTGTCTCTGGCCTCCAAGCTGCCAAAAGCCCATTTGGCCTGTCCGCTGAGGGCCGGCAGGAGTCGATCTACCCACTCCTCTTTGGGCCACTGGCAGGCTTTGGCCACTTGTTCAAAGGAGGTGAAGAAGGCCTTGGTGTCGTTCCAGGGGGTGGGCTCCTCTGGCCACTGTGGGACCCCCCACTCCGAGTGAGGAGACTCCACTTCCTTCAGGAACTGCTGCCACTGGGCTTCCCAGCACTGAAGGATCCCTTCCCTTGGCTCCTGTTTCACCTTTTGCTGCGAATGTGGCGTCCTTCTTGGGTATTTCTGGGTAACATGAAGGTTTTCCCAAGATCCCTCTGACCCTTCCACCAGTCTGAGGCCTAGCAGGTCTTCCATCTGCAGGCTGGTGGCAACACCTCCGCAGGACACTGACAGTCTCCGAATATTTCCGTAGATGCCCAGGAAAGGGGATTTCTTCTTCAGAGGGTGGGGGAGAGGAAGAAAGGAACACAGATAAACATTTGTTTCAAGATCATCAGCAAACATTTTATGCCATCTTATTTTCTTTCTTATCTTATTTATTTCTTTATTTCTTTATTTCACTTATATCCCATCTTTTTCCTCCAAGGAGATCAAGGTGGCATAGATGTTTTGCTCCTTCCTCATATAAGGTTGGTTAGGCCGAGAGGCAGGCGACTGGCCCTCAAATCACATAGTGAGCATCACGGTCGATCGGGGATTTGAACCCATGTCCCAGCTCCTGGCCCAGCACTCTAACCACAAACGCCACACTGTGGCCACCAATTTATCCACTCCTTGAGAATGACACCTGCGGGGTGAGGATCACATAACCAAATCCCCCCCCCCATGAGAGAGGATGGGGAGTCCTTGCATCACTCACCTAGCCTCATAGCTTAGAATTCCACACACCTCAATAACAAACAAAGCAAAAGCACATCTCAAATCTGCAACCTTTACAAAAAGAAGAAGAAATGCCATTGCTACTGCTATTCTGGTTTATAACCTGAAGATGGAAGCTCGGGTCACTGAACATGCCCCCAACACCATATGGCAGCGACAGGAATACCTGCATGCACAGGGCTGCCATATTTCAAAAAAGTGAAAATCCCAACACAAAAGTTGTTGAGCTTTTTCCATTTTCCTGGACCGTTCAGCGATTTTACGCCCGGACGTTGCTTACGAGGGCAGAATACCAGCTGTGTCCGGGAAATTCGAGACATATGGCAGCCCAATGCATGCAGGAATATTGGAAACAGCTCCCTACAGTCAGACCCACCCAGCCAAGTATTGTGTACAATAATGGGCAAAGTCATTTCAGGCAGGGGACATTGCCAACCCTACCTGGAGGTGCCAAAGACATAGACAGACAGACACATAGATAGATGATAGATACTGTTAGGGTTGCCAGGTCTACTCCCAAAAAATAGTGGACGGGGGGGGGTTAAATTAAATTAAATTATATATTTTCTTGCAAACATTTTAACACGTATTAAAATACCATTTCATCATAAAGCTTTTGAATAAAAAAGTCCACTATTTTGTAGGGGGGGGGAAATAGTGAACATAATGTGAAAAAAGTGGACTGCCCACTCAAATAGTGGACACCTGGCAACCCTAATACTGGTAGATAGATAGATAGATAGATAGATAGATGATAGATAGACAAATAGATAGATAGATAGATATCTGCACTGATATACTGCCCTCTCATAAAATAATCACGGCTATGTACAGCAAGATTACAAACGTAGCGGGAGATTGAATCCAGGAACTTCTGCATGCAAAGCCCCCCCTTTTGCTGCAAATCACTCGGAGCATATCCCCTTCACATCTTACCCTTTGGTGGGCGACCTGGATGGAGATTGAGCCTGGGGTCTTATGCAAAGCTAATAACACATCAGGGAGGAGGCGGAGGCTAGAACCCTGGGCTGCTAGCTTTCTAGGTGCAAGGCATTATCGACCACTAGGAAGCATTCCATCACGCAAGACCCAACGTCAATCAGCAGTAGACGGTGTCTCAGAAACGCTGCAGCCCAGCCTGGGCTTCACCACCTCTCACCTGCTGCACCAATCTTTGCAGGTGCAATTTCCCTTCCCCCCACCTCCCATTTTGATCTGGTCTGCTCTCCTTTTCTTCCCAGAATCGGGCTTCTCCTTTAGGAGCTCCAGCCCCAACAACAAAACGAATGGATTCTATAATAATAACCTCACCTAAATGCATAGCCCCACACCAAAAAGAGAGTCAGTTTCCGGGGGGGAGGGGAAAAGAGGATGGAACAGGAAAGGGGGGGCTTTCCAGTGTTTACATCCTGGGTTATGTTTTCTCTACTTCCGTGTCCTCCTTTCTAGGAAGCTGAAGGGTCCTCCAAGGAACTCTCTTGTTTTAACTCCTCCATAGGCAGTGGAAAAAAAATCCCCTTTTGCACACAGGCACAGAGTTTCCTCTGACACCTTAATTGTACAGTATAGCTTTCATCATAGGCTGAAGAAGCACCTTTTTACCCTGGACACCTAAGATATAAGCGTTTTTATTATTGTTGTTGTTGTTGTTATTTTAAAGAACCCACCATTTTCTTTTTGATTCACTTATAATTAATATTATGTTTTCGTGTTGCTGTGTTTCCTCCCTTTGTGGTGAAGCATGGGTAAGGGTTAGAATCTAATATTTATTTATTAATTTTTAAGATAACGATGCTTTTGGTTTTTTAAGATAACGATGCTTTTGGTTAGGACCAATGAAAAGGTTTTTTTTTCTGAGTAGTGAGCAAGTTTTCATATTCCACAAATCCTCCCTTGATCGAAGAAAGCGGATGGATGGAGAAAGGCTCCCCCCCCCCCGCCCTCTCTCTCTCTCTTAACGTGAGAACCTGTGGACATCGAAGGAAGCTTAACGTTGGAAGATTCGGGATAGGCAAAAGGAAATGTCTTCTTTCCAGGACAGCAGAGCAAAACTGGTTACCCAACGCTCTGCCACAGGAGGCAAAAGAAAATGCTTCTTCACGCAGTGCAGTTACATGGGACACGTTCCCAAAGGAGCCAGGGGTGGCCACCAACATGGCTTTAAAAGATTGGTCTTGGAGGTTGAGGCTATCATAGAATCCTAGAGTTGGAAGAGACCACAAGGGCCATCCAGTCCAACCCCCTGCCAAGCAGGAAACACCATCAAAGCATTCCTGACAGATGGCTGTCAAGCCTCCGCTTAAAGACCTCCAAAGAAGGAGACTCCACCACACTCCTTGGCAGCAAATTCCACTGTCGAACAGCTCTTACTGTCAGGAAGTTCTTCCTAATGTTTAGGTGGAATCTTCTTTCTTGTAGTTTGAATCCATTGCCCCGTGTCCGCTTCTCTGGAGCAGCAGAAAACAACCTTTCTCCCTCCTCTATATGACATCCTTTGATATATTTGAACATGGCTATCATATCACCCCTTAACCTTCTCTTCTCCAGGCTAAACATACCCAGCTCCCTAAGCCGTTCCTCATAAGGCATCGTTTCCAGGCCTTTGACCATTTTGGTTGCCCTCCTCTGGACACCTTCCAGCTGGTCAGTATCCTTCTTGAACTATTAGTCATGGTCAAGAGGCTGTAATGCTTCTCAATACCCATTTCTGGGAGCAGCAGGAGGGGAGAAAAGGATACTTTCCTCGGTCCTACTTGCATGTTCCCCAGGGGCACTGCTGTAAAACTTAAGCTGCACACATAGGAAGATGCCTTTGAGAAAAATGATACTTTACTTTAGCACACAGAACAATCCCAAAAAGCCATTTTGACTCTTCCAAAATGACCTCAAATATTCATTTGCAGTTGGGGGAAGGAGATGGGGAGAGCTTCTCCCATTGTCTTTTTTTCCCCACTTGCAAATCAGATACCTGAAGAAGTGTGCATGCACACGAAAGCTCATA
This sequence comes from Lacerta viridis, assembly GCA_900245905.1. Lineage (NCBI taxonomy): Eukaryota > Metazoa > Chordata > Lepidosauria > Squamata > Lacertidae > Lacerta > Lacerta viridis. The sequence goes on along the minus strand of OFHU01001290.1, from coordinate 20,102 downwards.
CCAAGAACAAACTTAGTTGGTCTCTAAGGTGCAACAGAAAAATAAATTTCAGCCTTGCTTTTCACTGCCTCCTGCATCCATTCTTCTCTCACCAATCATGGATTTAGGGGACTCACAAGTCCCTTGGGGAGTTGGGCAGCAAAAGACAAACCCCCGTTTTTTACATCAGCACAGCCACTGTGAGAACAGGGTGGGCACTTCCTATGTCAGTGGTGGCAAACCTTTTAGAGACCGAGTGCCCAAACTGCAAACCAAAACCCACTTAAAAAACGAATGCTGTTACGCCCAATCAGAAACAGCTACTGACGCAGCAAATTGAAAAACAGACCAATCGCCGAACACAATCTCCGGTGACCAGCAAAAAAAAAAAAAAAAAGGTTCCGGATTTCAACAGCGGACACAAGCTGTAGCCTGGGGAAAAAACAACAGCGCGGATGGGTTGATGGCGTGCGTGCCAGCAGTGAGGGCTCTGCGTGCCAAGTGTGGCACGCGTGCCATAGGTTCGCCACCGCTGTCCTATGTTCTTAAAAACAGGGTATTGAAAGCTTTCTGAACAGGGCACAGTAGGAAAATGGGAAGCTGCCTTAAACAAGAGTCAGATCCATCTATCTCAGTATTGCTCAAGCCTGAGTTCCCCTCATTGTCTGCGAGTCCTGAAAAACCTGCTCCCTGCCTTGCAGGTCTTTTCCCACTTGGTCTGGGAGGACAGGCCCTGGACTGACTCCAGCTACAAAAGCGGAGGCTGCCGAACAGACTCTTGATCTGGGGTACCGTTTAGTGGGGTTTGTATTGTGGGGAGCGTGTTGCTGTTAATTTTTTGTATCTCTTATTTGGAATATATACCCAAGCAAATGATCTGGAGTGCTTCGATATCTTATTTCAGAGTAACTTAAATGGTGTTTTCCGCGAACGTCCACTGCACATAACAGAGTTGGAAGGAAACCCAAGGTTCATCTAGTCCAATCCCCTGCAATGCAGAAAACCAATCCTGAAGGTTGTTAGGATATTGGTACAGACCGAGCTGCAAAAGCAGCAGCGAGGCTGGTATGACTTGTGTTTTTCCCATGAGAAAGACAGCTGTTTTGTCTGCTTTCTCAATCATGTGATGTCACTGTATATCTTTACTTTCGCTTTCAGTTCTGGCTCAAGAGAGAGATGCTAGATGCATTATACACAGCTCTGACTTACTGAGCTGGCAAGCAGAGACACTGTTGTTGTTGTTCAATCGTTCAGTCGTGTCCGACTCTTCGTGACCCCATGGACCAGAGCACGCCAGGCACGCCTATCCTTCACTGCCTCTCGCAGTTTGGCCAAACTCATGTTAGTAGCTTCGAGAACACTGTCCAACCATCTCATCCTCTGTCGTCCCCTTCTCCTTGTGCCCTCCATCTTTCCCAACATCAGGGTCTTTTCCAGGGAGTCTTCTCTTCTCATGAGGTGGCCAAAGTACTGGAGCCTCAAGCTTCAGGATCTGTCCTTCCAGTGAGCACTCAGGGCTGATTTCTTTAAGAATGGATAGGTTTGATCTTCTTGCAGTCCATGGGACTCTCAAGAGTCTCCTCCAGCACCATAATTCAAAAGCATCAATTCTTCGGCGATCAGCCTTCTTTATGGTCCAGCTCTCACTTCCATACATTACTACTGGGAAAACCATAGCTTTAACTATACGGACCTTTGTCGGCAAGGTGATGTCTTTGCTTTTTAAGATGCTGTCTAGGTTTGTCATTGCAGACAGCTCTGCAGACACACTCTGCATCTTATCTACAATAAAATAGTTTAGCCTTAATGGCTTGTGTGTGTTGTTCTTCACGCTGGGGAACAATCGCATATCAATGTGCCACTGGACTCGAGTAGCCAGGAGTGCACCCAGGCTTCGTCCCTGCCTGGGGGGTCAGTCTCACAACTTGCCCCGTGCGGGACGTTTGCTAACAAAGGTGCACCTCTTTACTCTGTCCTCCCCCCCTGCCCCTGGGTACCTGAGAGGCGTGTTTGCAGGGCCTACACTATTCCTGTGATTGCAATCTGGTTTTGTTTTTTTCTAAAAATTATTTATTAAATTTATATATTGTCCATCAGAGGATCACAGGTTTACAGTATAAAAACACAAAAATACATAACGTAGTAACAAACAAAACAATACATCCCACACACACAGTTTAAAAGATTAGTTAATTAACCAAAGGCCTGGGGAAAGGAATTTTAAATTGTTGTAACCCACACTGGGACCTGCTGGCAAAGGGTGGTATTAAATTTAAGGCTTTGTTGTTGTTGTTCAGTCGTGTCCGACTCTTCGTGACCCCATGGACCAGAGCACGCCAGGCACTCCTGTCTTCCACTGCCTCCTGCAGTTTGGTCAGACTTTATTAAATTTAAATTAAATTTGATGGTGATGGTGATAATAATGATAATAATACTGAGTTATAGACTATTGGCCCACCTAGATCAGTATTGTCAGCATGGATTGGCAGCAGCTCTCCAAAGGTTTCAGGCAGGGGATTTTTCAGGCAAGCTCCAGGCAGTTATCAGACTTCGACTACCATCAGCCTGGGCCAGTCAGGGATGGGATTTGTAGTCCAGCAACAGCCAGGCCACACCCCTGGTCTAAAGCATCACTAATTCATTTCTTATTCCCCAAAGATTTTTCCCTTTCCCCAGCTTTCTATTATTCTGTGATACCTCTACAAGAATCCAACGATTTCCCAGAACTGCTGCTCGATGAAAGAAAACTGAATGCCTCAATCTCATTTGTTTCAATCCATTCGATGATGAATCAAAAACTGCTCAAACATCATACGGATTAAACAATCATTGGTAATAAAACAGTCTTCAAACTTTTTTAAATGAAGGGAAGTGTGTTTTATCCCACACACACACACCCCGGCTTCCTTAGAATTATCATAGGGGTTCCCTTCACTGGAGCAAATTAAGAGATTTTCACCGCACAACCCCACACCTGCTGACTCTGAAAGTACGAGTCTCATGAGGTCCCAATGGGCTCATTCCTGAGCTTGGGATCGAACCTTCACCAGAAGTCTCTAGCTCCCTGGTCCCTTTGATTGGAGGTGGTGAAGACGGGACCTCTTCCCGTACCAAAATGAGCGACATCTTCTCCCCAGGTAAAGGTAAAGGGACCCCTGACCATTAGGTCCAGTCATGTCCGACTCTGGGGTTGTGGCGCTCATCTCACTTTACTGGCCGAGGGAGCTGGCGTACAGCTTCCGGGTCATGTGGCCAGCATGACTAAGCCGCTTCTGGCGAACCAGAGCAGCGCACAGAAATGCCGTTTACCTTCCCGCTGGAGCAGTACCTATTTATCTACTTGCACTTTGACGTGCTTTCGAACTGCTAGGTTGGCAGGAGCTGGGACCGAGCAACGGGAGCTCACCTCGCCGCGGGGATTTGAACCATCAACCTTCTGATAGGCAAGCCCTAGGCTCAGTGGTTAAACCCACAGCGCCACCCACGTCCCTATCTTCTCCCTAGAAGGGTACAATAACTTTCTCGTGAGACGGGCTAACAAACCAGTTTTATCCTGTCAGGGTCTACATTCCCTTGGGAGCCACATGCCAGCAGAGGAGTGGGGGCGGAGTCAGCAATGGGTGTGGCCAAAGCCCAAAGTGGGCGGGACCAAAGCAAAAAATGGGTGGGACACCTGTCTCTGTAGGTGTCTCTCTCAACCACCTCCTTTACCAACGTGTGGCTTCTGATTGGCTGCAGGAAGCTCCTGCAGCCAATCAGAAATCACGCTGGACGTTCGTCTTCCAAAGAACGTTTACAAACCAGGTTTGTGGCATTCGGGAGCCAAAACCTCCACGTGCCAAGGCGTTCAGCTTCCAAGGTACGACTGTACACCTATCTGAGAGTTAGGTGTCTCTGAATAATTTGATTTTAAGTCCTATGGGGGGTGTTCTCTTATTTTATTGCACATTAGGTTCCTGTGGTGTTTTTCTTCCATTCGTTCCAGGGAGCGTTCCGATTAACCAGCAAACCCCTACAAGTAACCATAGAATCATAGAATCATAGAGTTGGAAGAGACCACCAGGGCCATCCAGTCCAACCCGCTGCCAAGCAGGAAACACCATCAAAGCATTCCTGACAGATGGCTGTCAAGCCTCCTGCTTAAAGACCTCCAAAGAAGGAGACTCCACCACACTCCTTGGCAGCAAATTCCACTGTCGAACAGCTCTTACTGTCAGAAAGTTCTTCCTAATGTTTAGGTGGAGCCAAGGTTTCTCCTCCAAGCGGCAGCAACCAGTCGGAGACCCCCGCAACAACGAACAGGCCAGCACCAGTTTTCACGGCTTTCTCTGCGTGGGTTTTTCTCGCGGCTCGCGAGTTCAAAATGAAGCTCTCCCCGCACTCAAGAGCGCTCATGGGGCTTCTCCCCGATGTGGACCCTGCCATGTGCGAGGAGGAGCCGCTTGCGGCTGAAGCATTTCCCGCAGGCCGCGCATTTGTGGGGCTTCTCGCCCGTGTGGGTCCGCCGGTGCGACGTGAGGCCCGCGCTCCAGCCAAAGGTCTTCCCGCACTCGAAGCACCGGTACGGCTTCTCCCCCGTGTGGATCCTGCGGTGCGAGGAGAGCTCAGCGCTCCGGCGAAAGCTCTTCCCGCAGTCGGGGCACTTGTGGGGCTTGTCCCGCTGGTGGATCCTCGCGTGCTGGATGAGGTAGGAGACGCAGCTGAAGCGCTTGGAGCAGACGGAGCATTTGTGGAGCTTCTCCCCCGTGTGGCTCCTCCTGTGCTGTGCCAGCTGGGCGTTGCGCCCGAAGCTCTTCCCGCAGGCGAGGCACTGGAAAGGCTTCTCCTTGGTGTGGATCCTCTCGTGGAAGATCAGGTGGGACCTCTGGCGGAAGGTCTTGGGGCAGGAGGCGCACTCGTAGGGCCTCTCGCCCGTGTGGGTCCGCCTGTGAAGGATGAGGTTGGAACTGCAGGCGAAGCGCTTCCCGCACGCGGCGCACTTGTAGGGCCGGTCGCCCGTGTGCATGCGCCGGTGGCGCAGGAGGTACGAGTTGCAGCTGAAGCTCTTGCCGCAGGCGGAGCAGGCGTACGGCTTCTCACCCGTGTGGATCCTCTCGTGGACCACCAGGTACGAGTTGCAGCTGAAGCTCTTGCCGCAGGCGGCGCAGCTGAAGGGCTTCTCCCCCGTGTGGATCCTCTCGTGGCGGATCAGGTGAGACTTATCCCGGAAGGTCTTGGGGCAAGAGGAGCACTGGTGGGGCTTCTTCTTCCCCGCGTGCATCTGCTGGTGCCGGGTCAGGTTGTCCTTGCGACTGAGGCTCTTCCCGCACTCGCTGCACCGGTAGGGAGCTTTCTGAGCTGGGGCTCTTTCATGCCCGGAGAGAGGGGGGTCGTTTCCTGAGCACCCAGGAGGGATCGGGTACCATTCCGCTTGCTGCCAACCATGCTGCCCTTCAAACGTTCTCGCCTGCCTGCCGTCTAACAGAATGTGGGGGGAAAAGAAGGAAAAGAAAGAGGCATATATGAGGACAGCAAGAGCCAACCATCTAGAGTTCATTTGTGATTCCCAGCAGCTGGGTATTACTAGTATTTTTGTATTTTTTCTTATTAATTAATTTGCTTGTTAATTAATTATTTTTGCTTATTAATTTAGAATCATAGAATCATAGAGTTGGAAGAGACCACAAGGGCCATCCAGTCCAACCCCCTGCCAAGCAGGAAACACCATCAAAGCATTCCTGACAGATGGCTGTCAAGCCTCCGCTTAAAGACCTCCAAAGAAGGAGACTCCACCACACTCCTTGGCAGCAAATTCCATATATAGAGCAGCTTTTTTCTGGGGGTATGAAGCGGTACACATACTCCTAAACATTTTGTGAATCTTTTTTTTAGAAAAAAGCTGTGTGTGTGTGTAAAATTTTCTGTTTTACAATTTAGAAAACCTTAAAATATCAGTGACTTCCCTTCCTCTCTTTCCATGGTTCATTTTGCATAACATAAATCCCTGCATATTTTATATAAACTAAACCATTCAGAATTCCACTGTTAGTTCCATCGAAACTTATTCACACTGTTGTATTTATCTTAATGCTACCCACGTTTTCAAGTGTACACAATTCCACCACCACCCCCAATATTCAATCAATCTTCTTTAAACGAATGTTCTTATTGTTCTCTTATTCTATACGTTAGATCCGCAAGCTGCGCATATTCCATCAGTTTAAGTGCCAGTCTTCTTTGGTTGGGACCTCGCTCGTTTTCCATTTTTGGGCTAACGAAACACGGGTCGCCGTAGTGGCGTACATAAATAACCTTTTTCAACAGCTGGGAATTCCATCTAAATTATCTGCAGCATTGTGTTGTTTTTTGGAAGGGTGCTTTAAAACATTATTTCCCAATATTTTTAACCTTTTACAGGTCCACAGCATATGAAAGAATGTTCCCTCGACCTCATTGCATCTCCAGATAAGTGTTAGTTGCTTATTTTGCCAGGGCAGCTGAAAGTGGCTTACAGTATCCAGAGGCATATGCTGGCATGGTGGGTGGCAGCTACTCCATGCATTTTTCTATCTCACTCTATTACAGTGGTACCTTGGTTTACGAACTTAATCAGTTCCGGAAGTCCGTTCTTAGAATCATAGAATCATAAGAGTTGGAAGAGACCACAAGGGCCATCCAGTCCAACCCCCTGCCAAGCAGGAAACACCATCAAAGCATTCCTGACAGATGGCTGTCAAGCCTCCGCTTAAAGACCTCCAAAGAAGGAGACTCCACCACACTCCTTGGCAGCAAATTCCACTGTCGAACAGCTCTTACTGTCAGGAAGTTCTTCCTAATGTTTAGGTGGAATCTTCTTTCTTGTAGTTTGAATCCATTGCCCCGTGTCCGCTTCTCTGGAGCAGCAGAAAACAACCTTTCTCCCTCCTCTATATGACATCCTTTGATATATTTGAACATGGCTATCATATCACCCCTTAACCTTCTCTTCTCCAGGCTAAACATACCCAGCTCCCTAAGCCGTTCCTCATAAGGCATCGTTTCCAGGCCTTTGACCATTTTGGTTGCCCTCCTCTGGACACGTTCCAGCTTGTCAGTATCCTTCTTGAACTGTGGTGCCCAGAACTGGACACAGTATTCCAGGTGAGGTCTGACCAGAGCGGAATACAGTGGTACTATTACTTCCCTTGATCTAGATGCTATACTCCTATTGATGCAGCCCAGAATTGCATTGGCTTTTTTAGCTGCTGCATCACACTGTTGACTCATGTCAAGTTTATGGTCTACCAAGACTCCTAGATCCTTTTCACATGTCACCCATCCTGTATTTGTGCTAATCCAGAATGCAGCAGCTAGACTGGTGACTGGGAGCGGCTGCCGAAACCATATAACACCAGTCCTGAAAGACCTACATTGGTTCCCAGTATGTTTCCAAGCACAATTCAAACCAAAGCGTTCTTAAACCAAGGCGTGCTTTCCCATAGCAGCAGGGGACTCAATTTACAAATGGAACACACTCAACAGGAAGCGAAATGTGTTCTTATTCCAAGGCAAAGTTCACAAACCAAAACACCTACTTCCAGGTTTGCAGCGTTCTTAATCCAAGTTGTTCATAAACTAAGCTGTTCTTAAACCAAGGTACCACTGTATTCTTTTCAACCCACTGAAGTTGGGGGGTATCACTATACCTTCTGGGAGTGATTGCCATTGTTTGATTTTTATTTTTATTTTTATTTCAATTTACATCCTGTCCTTCCTCACAAAGAAGCCCAGGGCAACAAATATATCAGTAACATCCCTCCCCGTTTTTTTAAAGTTCTAAAACAATTAAAAACATCATTTCAACCAGTGTGGTATCTGGGTTGCATTGAGAAGAGGTTCTCCACCTAGTGTTCTGCTTGAATATTTTCTCACAAACACTAGTTACAGTTAGGTAGCCGTGTTGGTCTGCCATAGTCAAAACAAAATTTTAAAAAAAATTCCTTCCAATAGCACCTTAGAAACCAACTAAGTTCGTTAGTGTGTGAGTTTTCGTGTGCATGCAATAACAAACCAATATACCAATGACAAACTTAGCTGGTCTCTAAGGTGCTACTGGAAGGATTTTTTTTATATTTTGTTTCTCACAAGCAGTGGGTAATATTCAATCGCATTTTACTCCGAGTAGACCCGCTGATGAATGAAGGTCCATTAATTTCTACTTTGATTGAAACTTAGTTAAGAAACACCCATCGAATACGTGTCCCGTCTCTTACCGTTGGAGATTCTTTGCTGGACCATGACATCACCAACATCATTGGGATCTCCTCCGAAAGGAATGGGTCCACTTGTGGTCTTCTCTGGGTCGATCTCCTGACGGCTCTCTCTCCTGTTCCGATTCTCCCGCTGATTCCACGGGGAGATGCTCTGCTCTGCCCTCTCCAGAGGGGGTCCGTGGAGCCCCAATTGCTCCAGACTGCCTGGGTTGTATTTTGCTTCTTCGCAAGCGTCGACACAGCCTTCAGTGGCTAGGGAAAAAGAGAGTCGTCCCAATCACAAGTGTACGGTCAGCCCTCGCGGAGAGCAGGGGCCAGGGGCAATGAAACCAGATTTTGAAATGAGAACGTAAGAAAGGAACCTTCATGGAGGCCATCTGTCTTGGAGGCTTGAGTCGAGATTCCTGCGCTGCAGGGGGTTGGACTAGATTGCCCTCAGGACCCCTGCAACTCAACAGTTCTATGATTCTACGGAGAAAAGGGCTATTGGTGGCTACGCTTTGCCTCCACAACTGGAGGAAGCGATACTTCTGAACCACAGGAGGGCAGAGAGCTCTTGCGCTTGGATCCTGCCTCTGGTTGGCCACTGTGAGAACAGGATGCTGGACTAACCGTCCATTGGCCTGATTCAGGAAACTCTTCCCACGTTCTTAATGAGCCCGCTACAAAACTGTCTTTCCAATGGATTAACCAACAATGCAAACATTTGGAGAAAGACGTCTCTGTTTGGAGAAAGGTGCCTACTGACTTGATCCTAAAGGAGCACTCAAGTACAACAGCCCTATTGTTGTTATTATTAAAATAATAATAATAATAATAATAATAATAATAATAATAATAATAATAATACCCTACCCATCTGGCTGGGTTTCCCCAGCCACTCTGGGTGGCTCCCAACAGAATATTAAAAACACGATAAAACATCAAACATTAAAAACTTCCCTAAACAGGGCTGCCTTCAGATGTCTTCTAAAAGTCAGATAGTTGTTTATTTCCTTGACATCTGATGGGAGGGCATTCCACAGGGCCACTACCGAGAAGGCCCTGTCTGCCTGGTTCCCTGTAACCTCACTTCTCGCAGGGAGAGAACTGCCAGAAGGCCCTCGGAGCTGGACCTCGGTGTCCAGGATGAACGATGGGGGTGGAGACACTCCTTCAGGTATACTGGGCCGAGCCCTATCTGTGATTCCCAGCAATACAGAACCGTAGAGTTGGAAGGGGTCCTGGGGGTCATCTAGTCCAACCCCCTGCAATGAGGAAATCGTTCTCCCAACGTGGGGTTCGAACCCACAACCCCGAGATTAAGAGTCTCACGCTCTACTGACTGAGATGCCTCCAACAGTGGAGGTAGAGCATAGCCACCGTAGATAGTAGACACTGTTGGCTCCATGAATTTGGAGCTCCCAGGTGGGGCTGAGGGGAGCTGGGAGCCGCACAGCAGCTTTCGCTGTTGGAGCTGAGCCTACAGAGCCTCGAACCTGCAACCCCCCAAGGGCCATGCAGATGCTCTGCGCCACTGAGCTGCGCTGCCTGATCCCGGACTGAGCTCTGCTGGGATTATCTCCGCTCCCGCCAGGAAGCCGGGCAGGTAACAATGCTCACCTAGCAGACCTCTCTCGCCACTGCCATAGTCCTCCTGCTTGGCTGCCATGCTGAGCTGCTTCTGGTCAGCATCTGCAGAAGCCTGGCTTGGGCCCGTGAAACTGACGGCTGCCTCCGCGAGGAGAGTGAGCACCTGGAAACGGGCGAGAGCAACAATTTATTTATTTCCTTACAATCATTTTTATTGGTTTTTCAATTAGAATCATAGAATCCTAGAGTTGGAAGAGACCACAAGGGCCATCCAGTCCAACCCCCTGCCAAGCAGGAAACACCATCAAAGCATTCCTGACAGATGGCTGTCAAGCCTCCGCTTAAAGACCTCCAAAGAAGGAGACTCCACCACACTCCTTGGCAGCAAATTCCACTGTCAAACAGCTCTTACTGTCAGGAAGTTCTTCCTAATGTTTAGGTGGAATCTTCTTTCTTGTAGTTTGAATCCATTGCTCCGTGTCCGCTTCTCTGGAGCAGCAGAAAACAACCTTTCTCCCTCCTCTATATGACATCCTTTATATATTTGAACATGGCTATCATATCACCCCTTAACCTTCTCTTCTCCAGGCTAAACATACCCAGCTCCCTAAGCTCTCTGTCGTCGGACCGCCTCCTTTTGAGCCGCAGAGCTTAAAAGGGGGCTCTTCGGCTTAAAAGGGGGCTGCAGAAGCGGCGACGGCACTCCCGGAAACGCCCCGGGGGCGGGCGTCATGACGTCACAATGTGCATTTCCTTTGCCGCCCCGGGTACCGCGGAGCCTTACTCTGCCACTGGTGGTGGCATACATAAATAACCTTTTTTGACACCTGGGAATTTCCACCTGAATTATCCCCAACGAAAAGGACTTTGGGTATGTTTGTTTTTTTGGAGGGGGGGAGTGCTTTAGAACATTTTTCTCAATTCATTATGGATTATTTCCCAATACTCTTTTACCCTTTTACATGTCCACCACATGTGGAAGAAAGTTCCCTCCACCTCTTTGCATCTCCAGCACTTATTCAGTCTTAAAGATCTTAGCAAGCCTAAGTAAAGGTAAAGGGACCCCTGACCATCAGGTCCAGTCATGTCCGACTCTGGGGTTGCGGCGCTCATCTCGCTCTATAGGCCAAGGGAGCCGGCGTTTGTCCGCAGACAGCTTCCGGGTCATGTGGCCAGCATGACAAAGCCGCTTCTGGCGAACCAGAGCAGCGCACGGAAATGCCGTTTACCTTCCGCTGGAGCGGTACCTATTTATCTACTTGCACTTTGACGTGCTTTCGAACTGCTAGGTGGGCAGGAGCAGGGACCGAGCAACGGGAGCTCACCCCGTCGCGGGGATTTGAACTGCCGACCTCCTGATCGGCAAGCCCTAGGCATTGTGGTTTATCCCACAGCACCAGAATTAAATACCATCTGTATATCATTTCCTCCTCACCTGCTTCTCCATCCTTTCGGCATCCTTCTGGAGGAACTCCTCGGCCAGGGCCACCACCTGGGCGCACGTCTCTGGCCCCCACTGCCTGACCCAGCTCTGGACGTCGGCCGGAAGGATGGCCAGGAGCTGCTCCAAGACCAGCAGCTCCAGGATCTGCTCCTTGCTGTGCCTCTCGATCTTCAGCCACGCCTGGCAAAGGTCCCGGAGCTGCCTGTGAGCCCCCCTCGGCCCCTTGGCCTGCTGGTAGCAGAAGCCCCTGAAGCGCTGCCGCTGCTTCTCCCGCCTCAGGGCATCCCAGTGCAAGATGGCCGTCTTCACTTTCCCATAATCCTCTCTGTCTCGGGCTTCGAGTGCAAGGAAAGCCTGCTTGGCTCCACCGCCGAGAGCCGGCAGCAGCCGGGCTGCCCACTCCTCCCGGGGCCACCGGCAGGCTTCGGCCACTTGCTCAAAGGTAGCCAGGAAGGCCTTGGGGTCGCCCCATGGCTTGGGCTCCTCTGGCAACGGGCCAGTCTGGCTGAGGGGCTGAGGGGACTCCACCATCTTCAGGAACTCCTGCCATTGGGCTTCCCAGTGTTGAAGCAAACCCTCACAGGGCTCTTGTTTAACTAAGGTTGTGTCTGGTGTTTTTTGGACGACTTCTCCGACGGTCTCATGGGGGTCCTTTCCGCTGCCGTCCAGCGCCTCGCCTTGCGGACAGCTTCCTGGGTCCATTTTCATGCTGGTTCCACCTCGGCCGGCGGCCCGAGGGACTCACAGTAACCCAGAGAGTCGTGGCTTTTGATGGCGCCACATTCTAGGCCGTCACAAAAGGGGTAGCTCCCTGGGTATAGCAAAGAAAGATCACAGAATCGTAAAATTTGTAGCGTTGGAAGGGACGCCAAGGATCATCTGGTCCAAGGCAGGAATCTTTTGCCCGATGTGGGGCTCAGACCCCCAACCCTGAGATTAAGAGCTCCAGGTCCAATCAATTAAATGGATTTAGAAACCATTTAACATTTCAGAAATCCCTTAAGTGGTGTGTACCACGTACGATTAAATGAACAGGGTCTCTATTACAACAAAATTAGAACCTAAAAGCCAAGAATCCGGCAGAATTTAGAGCAAACCCATCAAAATAAATGGGCCTAAGTTACTCATGGCCAGTGCTTTTTCTCTTTAAAAAATTTTTTTAGGGGTACTCTCATTTTGACTCAAGAAAATCTCCATTTTATAGTTCAAATCGGAGAAAATAAATACAGTAAATGGACAAAAGTACAAAGATTCACAAAATGTTTAGGGGTATGCATACCACAGTGTACCCCCAGGGGGAAAAAACACTGCTCGTGGCCATAATTCCTGATAGATCCACTGACATTTATTTTATGCATTGTACAAAATCATATCTTTTTACGCAGCTGCATCATGAAATGCCAAGACAGTGTTAAAACATAAAAACTGTTTTTTAAAAAAATAAAAAAGTAAAGTGACCAGCTAATCCCGAATACAATGGTACCTCTGGATACGAACCGCCCCCCCCCCCTTTGCGAATGCTTCAGGCTACACACGCGGCAAACCCGGAAGGAAAGGTTTCTGCCTCCCACCCCTGTGCAGAACAGCACGCCTCTGGAAACAAATGTTTCGGGGTAACCCCCGGAATGAATGAAGTTCATATCCAGAGGTACCACTGTAGAAGTCAAACAGCTATAAAGGCCTGTTAGCATTTTAAAAAAAATGTCTTCAGGAAAAGTCAGGAAGTCAAAAGCAAGGATGTTTGCCACACCCCTGCCCCTGTACACACATATATCAGGATCAGACCGCTCCCCACAAAGTATCCTGGGAACTAGAATTTGTTAACGGTGCTCAGAGTTTTAGGGCATCCCCGGTTCTCTCTTTGTTGCGCTACAGTTCCCAGAGTCGAAAGGGGCCCTGAGGGTCGTCCAGTAATTATAATCACAGCGTTGTGGCCTCCTAAATAAGGAGCCAAGGCACAGGGCAGAAGAGACTCTGCTAACATCATGGCAAAGGCCCCAAAGATGCTGGCTAGTGGTGCCACCATGCCACTTAGTTGCCCAAACCTGTAAAACAGGATTTTTAAAATTATTTTTTTAAATTATTTTTATTTTGTTTTGATTATGGCAAACCGGAATTAAGATTGCCGGAAAAAATATCAACAACCTCAGATATGCTGATGATACAACCTTGATGGCAGAAAGTGAGGAGGAATTAAAGAACCTTTTAATGAGGGTGAAAGAGGAGAGCGCAAAATATGGTCTGAAGCTCAACATCAAAAAAACTAAGATCATGGCCACTGGTCCCATCACCTCCTGGCAAATAGAAGGGGAAGAAATGGAGGCAGTGAGAGATTTCACTTTCTTGGGTTCCATGATCACTGCAGATGGTGACAGCAGTCACGAAATTAGAAGACGCCTGCTTCTTGGGAGGAAAGCAATGACAAACCTAGACAGCATCTTAAAAAGCAGAGACATCACCTTGCCGACAAAGGTCCGTATAGTTAAAGCTATGGTTTTCCCAGTAGTAATGTATGGAAGTGAGAGCTGGACCATAAAGAAGGCTGATCGCCGAAGAATTGATGCTTTTGAATTATGGTGCTGGAGGAGACTCTTGAGAGTCCCATGGACTGCAAGAAGATCAAACCTATCCATTCTTAAAGAAATCAGCCCTGAGTGCTCACTAGAAGGACAGATCCTGAAGTTGAGGCTCCAGTACTTTGGCCACCTCATGAGAAGAGAAGACTCCCTGGAAAAGACCCTGATGTTGGGAAAGATGGAGGGCACAAGGAGAAGGGGACGACAGAGGATGAGATGGTTGGACAGTGTTCTCGAAGCTACTAACATGAGTTTGGCCAAACTGCGAGAGGCAGTGAAGGATAGGCGTGCCTGGCGTGCTCTGGTCCATGGGGTCACGAAGAGTCGGACACGACTGAACAACTGAACAACAACATAGCAGACCAACACGGCTACCTACCTGTAACTGGAACATGTCACAAGATAAGGCAGGACATGTTCTGTGCACTGTGTTGCTCCTTCCCTTTCAAGCCGCCGCCGTTTGCGAAGTCAACACAAATCAGTTCTTCTCCTTCTCCTTGACAACTCATCATTTGAGGCCAGGACAATAGGGGTGATTATCATTCAGTAATAATAATAATAATAAACAACAACAACAACAACAACACAGCACCTTTTCAAGCAATAATACTTGTCTCCAGAAGAATAAATATGATTTGGATACAAACTGTAAATTGGATTGACTTAAAATATGCAGCTAAAAATGGGGAGTCGCAAGATTCAGAAGAATCTTTTGCAAAAAATTCTAATACGTGCAAGAATATTATTTGTGTGAATGAATTTGTAAAATCAAATCACATGCAGGGATAAATATGATCATACGGCAGCGCAGGCGTCAAATAAAACGACGGCAGTACAGCATCAACATGATAATATATAGCGGCACTGCCTATTCCAACCTTTTCAAATGAATTCTTCTAATAACAATAATAATATGGCAGCATAGTCGTCGGGCGCACCTTTTCAGCGGCGGTTTGCTGTGCAAAAATCTGCAAAGGAGCCTTCCCCCCCCTCCCCACCACTCTCCTCCCCAAACGGGAACACACGACCCTCCCCTAACAATAGGTGCCCATCTAGATCCTGGGAGCGGGGGAGGAACCCCTTGATTGTGTCTTTCGCTAATTAGCGCCCCCCCCGCACCCAGTCCCCCCTCCCCCGAGCCCCGTTTCCTCCCCGGGAATCTCCGTGCACCAAACCAGGCGCGCAACGCGTGCACACGCACACACTTTTCCGGGCGAAGGGGGCAGAGGGGCTGCTGCGTTGAAAAGCATCCCGTGTTGCAGCGTCCTTGCTAGGAATAGCAGCCTCTTTCTGCCTTAACTCTTTGTGCATCTCTCTCTCTCTCTCTCTCTCTCTCTCCTATTAAAACAAAATAAAATAAAAAATTCCTTCCAGTAGCACCTTAGGGACCAACTAAGTTTGTTCTTGGTATTGCATGCACACGAAAGCTCATACCAAGAACAAACTTAGTTGGTCTCTAAGGTGCTACTGGAAGGAATTTTTTATTTTATTTTGTTTTGACTATGGCAGACCAACACGGCTACCTACCTGTAACTCCCCTATTTCTGGCATTCATAGCCTCAAGGGTATTTTACGCTTTTCAATATTTGTTTCATTTTTCATGACACTGCTATCTTTTAGGAACTCAGTCAGGAAAGCATGAAGCTCTTCATCTCAGGGTTGTGGGTTCGAGTCCTGCCTTGAGCAAAACAATTCCTGCATTGCAGGGGGGGTCGGACTAGATGACCCTTGTGATCCCTTCCAACTTTACCATTCTATTCCATTTTTAATTAGTCATACTGTATTGTATTTTTTTCATATGTCATACTGTTTTTGGTTTTTAAATATATTTTTTCCATTTTAATTCCATTTTCGATTTGTTATTCATATTTTGGATTTTTCCCATTTATACATTGCATTACATTTTTATATTTTATTTTGCATGTTTTTTCATTTTTACTTTTTATGTTCTACTTAATGTTCAGTATTTTGTTTTATACTTATTTTTAAAAATATAATTTACTGTGTTATGTTGTATGTATGCAATTATATAAGAGTGTGTGTGTGTGTGTGTGTGTGTATATATTAATATATATATATATATAATATAATGATGAGCAAATTAAATGAATTTGGATATGCAGAAGATATTAAAAAATAAATTTAAGGAACCGCAGAAAGAGGGGGAAGGAAGTCAAACTTTGAAATGTTAAAATGATTGTAAAATTAATGAAATGTATAAACCTGAAAAGTATAGTCATACCTTGGTTTTCAAATAGAATGCGTTCTGGAAGTCCATTTGACTTCCGAAACGTTCGGAAACCAAGGCGCGGCTTCTGATTGGCTGCAGGAGTGTCCTTTAGCCAATCGGAAGCCGCAGAAGCCATGCTGGACGTTCAGCTTCCAACGCAAAGTTCGCAAACCACAACACCTACTTCCGGGTTTGCGTCATTCGAGTTCTGAGTTGTTCGTGAAATAAGCTGTTCGAAAACGAAAGTTTAAAAAAAAACTTTTTAAAAATAGAATGGCTCAGTCAGTGGAGCAGGAAACTCTTAATGTGGTTCTATACACAAGGGGGAAACGCTATAAAGAAGTCAGAAATTAAATTGTTATAACAAAAAAATTTAAAACCCTATGTAAAATAGCAAAGATATTTTTTGCTCTCCGGCGCCATCTCGTGTTGCATGTTTATAACGCATTCAAAGCGCTATTTTTATTAACTAATGTGGCAGAGTCCTTAATCTTGCTGGTTCGAGCCTCACACTTGGGCAAAGCAATTCGTGAATTGCAGTGGGGTTGGTCTAGATGGCCCTTAGGGTCCCTTCTGACTCAACCATTCTATGAACCCCTGGCAGAGGTATAAAAACCTTTGTATAAAAACCTCCGACGAAGGCGATTCCGTCACTTTCCAAGGCAGCTCTATCGGCAGCCTTATCTGCCGGCTTCCTGCTAGCTTAGTCACAACAGAGCCCATGTTATTTATTAAGTAATTATTGCTTTAAAAAACCACAATATGTTTCCTCGGATCCTGCTTTGCAAAGCCAGCCTTATGTCCGGCTCCTGCAGGAGCGGGTCTCCCCTGTGCCCAAGGGGCTCAATCCCAGGGAAGTGCGTTGCCATCGCTTGCAATGCAGCCTTGAAGATTCCCCCAGGTACAGGGAGATAGTTTTTATTAATAATAATATTATTATTGCTGCCTGCTCTCTGAAGGGGTTAAATGCACTGAGAAGCGGTGGGATGCTAGAGAGGAAAGGCATTTGGGAAAGGGGAGAGGGAGGGGCTCCTCCAGAAAGAGAGAGGGAGGGAGCTAGCAAAGGCAACCCTGCTTTGCAAAATAAATGATCTTCGGAGAGGAGCTGGAGCTTTGATGCAGAGAGCAAACCCTGGGATTTTGCAAGCTTGGAGCCGGTTCTTGCTTCTGCCTGCAGCAACCTGCATCAGGACCAGAGATCTTTTGGCCTTTGCCAGGGAACAGGGGATGGTGGTCTGGTGAGTCTTTCCATCTCTTGGTTGTGCAATTTGGGGGAAGGAGACCCACACAGAGCTGCAGGGGACCCTCAAACTCCCCCACCACTACCTATTCAGTATGGGGGATAAGGCGACCAGGGGCCACTAGCCACAATGGCTATGTTATCAGATGTATGCAATTGGAACTCGCTCCCCAAGGAGCAGCAACAACGGCCAACCACCTGGGTAGCTTTAAAAGAGGACAAACCCATGGCAAACGAGGGTGACCGTGCTCTGCCTCCGCAGCTGGAGGCAGCAGTGCTCCTGATATCCCCCGTTTTAGAAACATGTTGTTGTTGTTCAGTTGTTCAGTCGTGTCTGACTCTTTGTAACCCCATGGACCAGAGCACGCCAGGCACCCCTATCCTCCACTGCCTCCGCAGTTTGGCCAAACTCATGCCAGTGCTTCGAGAACACTGTCCAACCATCATCCTTCGTCCTTGTGCCCTCCATCTTTCCCAACATCAGGGTCTTTTCAGGGAGTCTTCTCTTCTCATGAGGTGGCCAAAGTACTGGAGCCTCAACTTCAGGATCTGTCCTTCCAGTGAGCACTCAGGGCTGATTTCTTTAAGGATGGATAAGTTTGATCTTCTTGCAGTCCATGGGACTCTCAAGAGTCTCCTCCAGCACCATAATTCAAAAGCATCAATTCTTCGGCGATCAGTCTTCTTTATGGTCCAGCTCTCACTTCCATACATACTACTGGGAAAACCATAGCTTTAACTACACGGACCTTTGTCGGCAAGGTGATGTCTCTGCTTTTTAAGATGCTGTCTAGGTTTAGAAACATAGCATTGTACATTTGGAAGGGGTACCCCCGGGGGTCATCCAGCCTTACCCCCTGTGATGCAAGAATGTGGAGAAACCACAAGTGGGGAGAGGGCTCTTGCCCCTTGGTCTAATCTAGATGTCAGGCTCAGCTGTTTTAAAACAGCAGTGTTATAAGCAAAAATCAGCTCTTATTTCCTTATGGGGTACACAAGAGCCCTTGTAGAATCCTTTGCAGGTTCTCCATCGGTAGGAGTAAATAACAGAGGCCAACCAGAGAATATTAGAAGCAAAGCAGCTAGTAAGCTTGATCTTTATTGTTCTGTTGCAACAGGGTTGACCTCCCCACACACAGGAGAGCAGGGGAGGGACCCAGAGCCATGCATGCATGCACTTATAAAGACATTTCAAAAATCCCTTGGAGTCCAGCCCCACCCCCAGAAACCTCACACATACATCCAGAAGGGTAGCCCAAGCCCATCCCCCAGATACATCACACAAAAAGGCGTTATCTGATTGCCTTTTCTCAGTAGCCTGGCCATTCCTTTGAGATGGTAATCTTTTAATTCCTGGGACAATGGAAAAACTCCCTCACCTTCCTTGCAGAGACCCATTTGGTAAACATTTGTCAGTTTTGAGAGTCAAAATGGTGTCAAACCTGTCTTCCTGTGCTGCTTCAAACATGCACATGTTTACTTAGTACACTAATGACAAATTATTATATACCGTATATGTGTGTGTGTGTGTGTGTGTGTGTGTATATGACCTTGATATTCTTACAACAGCAGCTTTTTAAAAGAAGCTTCAGTTTAAAAGCATCTGTCATGGACGCTTTTAGCTGAGATTCCTGCATTGTAGGAGGTTGGACAAGATGATCCTTGGTGTCCCTCCAGGCTCTACAATTCTATGATTCCTCCCTATGATCTCAGGGTTGCCAGGAATTGTATTTCTCAGCCACCAAATGCCTGGGTAAAGGTAAAGGTAAAGGTAAAGGGACCCTGACCATTAGTCCAGTCAGATGACTCTGGGGTTGCGGCGCTCATCTCTCTTAGGCCGAGGAGCCGGCGTTTGTCCACAGACAGCTTCTGGTCATGTGGCCAGCATGACAAAGCCACTTCTGGTGAACCAGAGAGCGCACGGAAACGCTGTTTACCTTCCGCAGAGCGGTACCTATTTATCTACTTGCATTTGACATGCTTTCAAACTGCTAGGGCAGGAGCAGGGACGAGCAACGGGAGCTCACCCGTCCGGGGATTCGAACGCGACCTTCTGATCGGCAAGCCCTAGGCTCTGTGGTTTAACCCACAGCACCACCCGCATCCCAAATGCCTGGGTAAACAGTTGTTTTTGTCATTGTCATTGTCATTATATGCTACCCATCTGACTGGGTTGCCCCAGCCACTCTGGGCAGCTTCCAGCAAAATATGTTTTAATAATGATGTAAACAGGCTCACCCCACTAGGAAGGGCATTTCCACACCTGGGGAGCCACCACCAAAACGGCCCTGACATGAGTTGGTGCCAACCTTAATACAGATTAAGCATGTGAAATAAGCTAGAAAGGCTGCATGCACACGAAAGCTCATACCAATAACAAACTTAGTTGGTCTCTAAGGTTTATTCCATAAACCATTTCCATTCTTTTATAAAAAAAAATTGTTATCTTGATTCCTTATTCTTCCGGTAAGTTTCACCATTTCTGCATATTCCCTAAGCTTTTGTGTCCATTCTTCCTTTGCAGGGACTTCTGCCGCTTTCCATTTTGGAGTGAGTGACATCAATCAATCAAATCTTTATTACGGCCATAGACCAGCATATAGGCGGGTAACATTCTTGCCCTTGTAGTAGCATACATAAATAAATCTCTATGCAGTTTAGGTAGCTCTGTCCTTATAATTCCCAGAATTATAACGTCCGGTTGGTGTTTGTCAATCCAACTTACTGACGATGCAGTCGGGAAATAAGTTTTATTCCAGAAAATAGGAATATAAGGAGTCTCATTTGCAGAAACAGGTAGGTAGCCGTGTTGGTCTGCCATAGTCGAAAC
>OFHU01000595.1:0-81372 GCA_900245905.1 Lacerta viridis | reverse complement strand
GGCTGATTTCCTTCAGAATGGATAGGTTTGATCTTCTTGCAGTCCATGGGACTCTCAAGAGTCTCCTCCAGCACCATAATTCAAAAGCATCAATTCTTCGGCGATCAGCCTTCTTTATGGTCCAGCTCTCACTTCCATACATCACTACTGGGAAAACCATAGCTTTAACTAGACGGACCTTTGTCGGCAAGTTGGCATCTTGAATACAAATACTAATAATGATTTTCATTATTTGTACCCCACCCATCTCACTGGGTTGGCCCGCCATTCCTTATTTCACAACAGGATTGAGGAAGGATTAATTAATTCCAGGAGAATTTGCCCGTGCCTTTATCTCCGGGGATGGAAGGTGCTGAAATCGAAAAGGAGCATTTGGGTGCTCCTAGAAAGTGACCTTGAAAAGAAACTCGGTTCAGGGCAGCCCTGAAACCTCCTTGGCCACCGTGAAGTGGCCTCTCCTGCAGAAACTGCAAGTCTATACACATCTGTTCAGAAGTAAGCCTCGTTTAGGACACTTTCCCCTAGGGTAGCGGTTCTGAAAGTTTTTCGGGCCACCTCTCCCTTGGTTCCATAAACCCACGCCCAGTGCCTCCTGCCCTGTAAAAAGCATCACCCAGCAGTTTGCACAGCCCACTAAGGAAGATAGCAACACAACAAAATTCAGAACGTTGAATCGTAGAATCATAGAGTTGGAAGGGACCCCCGTGGGTCATCTAGTCCAACCCCCTGCAACGCAGAAGTCGTTCGCCCGGCGTGGGGCTCAAGCCAGTGTTCGAAATTAGCCAGGCGCATTTTGCCCCTGACTTTTGACCACTTGCGACCAAGTGAAGACACCAGGGGGCCAGGATGGCACCTGACATCTCTGCATCTGGGTGTGTGTGTGTGTGTGTGTGTGTGTGTCATTGGATCAGGGCCGTTTTCACACGCCAGTACCTCATGCTGTAGAATTATTTCCATTGCATTTTTAATCTGCACAATCGGAATGGATTTCCGGAACCCAAAGGGATTTTGTTATCTCAGGGTGACGTGGCGAAGCGAAGCAGAGCAAAAGGAAGGCTTGATGTTGCCGTCTTCTGCAGAGGACAAATCTGTCAGTTAAACCTTTCGAGCTGCCTTTCCAGGAGCTGATCTTTGCAATGCCCCCTGTGCCGCCCCCCCCGACCCGTTCCAGCCAGCAGAAGAAGGAGCAAATCGAAGCCCCAGAGGACGAGATGTGCCGTGTCGGGTATTAAGGGCCAGGGAAGCATTCCGTGCCAGAGAGGATTCCTTTTGGCCTGCACAGGCCCCACTGCGGCTTCCTCCAGCGGCTCCCTAAGAGGAAATATACCGGGCTGTGGGAGCGATGGAGTTGCCATAGAAACCGGCAGACATCAAATTAGGGGGTTAATTATGAAGCAGGAGGCCAGTGCTCTGAAGGAGGAGGAGAAGAACGAGCTGAGATTCAAATATCCTTCCACCCTTTCAGACAAAACAAGATAATTGGCCCCCCTCTTATTGTGGCATCCCGGTGGCTGGTCCCCTTTGGGTAGGGCAGAAGCCCAGGAGATGAACAGCAGGGGGCGCCAGAGGCCGTGGCAGGAAAAACCAGCCAATTCTCGCTTTGTCCCCATCCTCCTCCTCCCCCCCCCTCTGATTTCTGCAAGGGCAAGAGTGGGTTTAAAGGGGGTGGGGGAGGAAAAAGCTGGTCGGCCGCATTATGCCCCTAGGTGGTTGGACTTAAGAAGGCAGGCAGCCTGCAGGATGGTTGAAGGCAGGTGTGCATAGGTAGAAGAGAAGAGTTTGGATTTGATATCCCGCTTTATCACTACCGAAGGAGTCTCAAAGCGGCTAACATTCTCCTTTCCCTTCCTCCCCCACAACAAACACTCTGTGAGGTGAGTGGGGCTGAGAGACTTCAGAGAAGTGTGACTAGCCCAAGGTCACCCAGCAGCTGCATGTGGAGGAGCGGAGACGCGAACCCGGTTCACCAGATTACGTGTCTACCGCTCTTAACCACTACACCACACTGGCTCTCACACTGGTAGAGCAGTATATACCCCATATACTGCTGCCTTGAGGGATATCTTGGAGGGAAGAAAAGGCTAAGGAGCAAATCCTACACAAATCTGGACTGGAGTCCCTAAGACCATGGATAGTGCCTTACATGCCTGTTTCAGAAACTGCTGCAGCCAGGCTGGTGCCAAACACATTGCTCTGTTTTCCTTTGGGCTACCTCAGTGAGTCTGGGCAGCCCAGGACCTCCAGACTAGAGATGTAAAATTTCTGGAAATTTTGAAGCTCGGAAAAAATACCCAGGTTTTTTTCCGGTTTCCCGGAAAAAAAAACGGAAATTTTCAGAAAAAATGAAAAAAATGCTACATTAGCACTTCTTTTGAAAGTCATTCTGTTACTTTAGAAACATAAAATATAACTATGGACAATTTTAATGGGCATAAAATTATCACAACTAGCATATTAAAAATATAGTGTATCCAAACAATTATTACAAACAGAATTTACTTTTAAAATAATATTTATTTGTATTTGTAACAAATGGAGCAACAATCTCCTGAACTGTTTACTAGTTTATGTGGAACAAAAAAAAACTCCACAAAACAATTTTTAAAAATCCAGAAGTAACAATTATTCATATTTCCTCTCCACAGTATTTTTTTTAAAAAATTCTCATGAAAAGAACTGAAGAAGGAAGTGGGGCTAAATTTAATTGAATGGGCATGAAATTTAATCAGTTATTATGGACTTCTAAAAACTGAATGTTTGCTTGGAAAAAAACAAAAAAGGCTTCAGGGAAAAAACCGTTTTTTCCCGAATTTTTCCGGGGGTTTTCCGGGCCTTCACATCTCTACTCCAGACTCACTGCCCAGGCTTGCAAATGCAGCAAAAAACAACATAGGAGTTACTGGTCTCTCCAGCCACAGCTGCCGCTGCGATTCTCCAGCTGTTTCACTTCACCCCCGGAGGTGCCCTCCATTGTCTCTCGAGACAGAAGGATGCCAACTGCCCCTTGTGTCCGAATGGAGCAACTGAGCTGCTACGCCACCCTGTAAAAGGGTCCTTGAAGGGCAGGACGATATTCTCACGCCAGTTATTTCCTTCTCTCTGCGATCCTGCCATCCCAGAGAAGTAGGATCAGAAACTACCCTGGATTGAGTCAGATCATTTGCCCATCTAGCTCAATACACTACACTGGCTGGCAGCAGCTCTCTGGGGACTGAGGCAGGATTCCTTCCCAGTCCAACCTGGAAATGCCCTTGGGGACCGAACCTGGGGTCTTCTGCATGCCAGACAGATGTCCTGCCACTGCGCTACAGCCCTTTCCCTGCCTGGCCAGGTCCTCATCAGCAGTCTTGCAAGGCGGAAAGGGGCACAGCACACAAACAGAGTCCTAGAAACATTTTTTCTTCCTGAACCCAAAAGTTCAAATTCTCCAGAGCAGGGATAAGAAATCTGCAGCGCTCCAGCTGACTTTTGGCAATGTTGGCCGGGGATGGTCGGAGTTGGGAGTCCCAATAACATCTACAATGGCAGGGTCCGCATGTCTACCTGTATGTGATGATCAAAAAAACCCCCTGCCTTCTAACCATACATTTTTGTTGTTCAGTCGTTCAGTCGTGTCCGACTCTTCGTGACCCCATGGACCAGAGCATGCCAGGCACTCCTGTCTTCCACTGCCTCCCGCAGTTTGGCCAAACTCATGCTAGTCGCTTCGAGAACACTGTCCAACCATCTCATCCTCTGTCGTCCCCTTCTCCTTGTGCCCTCCATCTTTCCCAACATCAGGGTCTTTTCCAGGGAGTCTTCTCTTCTCATGAGGTGGCCAAAGTACTGGAGCCTCAACTTCAGGATCTGTCCTTCAGTGAGCACTCAGGGCTGATTTCTTTGAGAATGGATAGGTTTGATCTTCTTGCAGTCCATGGGACTCTCAAGAGTCTCCTCCAGCACCATAATTCAAAAGCATCAATTCTTCGGCGATCAGCCTTCTTTATGGTCCAGCTCTCACTTCCATACATCCCGACTGGGAAAACCACAGCTTTAACTATACAGATGTGGACAAAAACCATACCTTATGATTACAGGTAGGTAGCCGTGTTGGTCTGCCATAGTCGAAACAAAATAAAAAATTCTTTCCAGTAGCACCTTGAGACCAACTTTTGTTCTTGGTATGAGCTTTCGTGTGCATGCAACGAAAGCTCATACCAAGAACAAACTTAGTTGGTCTCTAAGGTGCTACTGGAAAGAATTTCTATTTTGTTTCATACCTTATGAGCTTGTTTAAAAAAATGAGTTGGTGAATGTGGACAGGGCTTTGATTGATCTGAGCCAGCTAGACATTTCTTGGAGCAAGTCAATCCCCTTGGCCCTGGGTTATATCTTATGTGGCATATTGACATCTTTCTTTGCAATGTGAGGTTTGCGTACCTGCATCTGCTGATTCCAGCTCTCTTTGGGGGAATTGCAAAGACCGCAATTGCCTTGGGACATTTTGCTAACTGCATGCAAAGTGCTCTTCATCAGAGGTTCGCTAGCATGACTGCCAGCTCCTCTTTGGAGCCTGCAGAAGTTTTATAATATCAGACAGACACAGTGTGCTGCATTAATATTAACACCGACCCCCTCCCATCTTCCAGCTTTGAATCTAAATCCCTTTGGAAGCAATTAAAGGCTTTAGTTCAACAGCCCCTGTCATCCCAGAAATGAAAGACCCACGGCCAAATAGCTTCCACCGACGAAAGGTGGAGAAGAGTGGTTTTTACAAGATCCCTGCATCACCGTAAAAACCGAGTTATCTTTTGCTAGACAAAACAGCACCGGCAGGATATTAGATGGTGGCAGGGATGCGAGGATTTGTAACACTTCGATTTGCAAAGTCAAGTTCCCGGTTTAAAACCCTCCGCTTTCAATCTCTCCGAAACTTCAACCCCTAGAGAAATTTGCACTAGAATCCCAGACCGCCGTCGGCTTCAAAGCAAATAAACTTCCATCTTCACACGAGCGCTTAATCACCGGGTGGCGTTATGCAAGGATGCGGCAATCGCCCCTGGAATTATAGAATTGTGGAGTTGGGAGGGACCCAAAGGGGCCATCTAGTCCAACCCCCTGCAGTGCAGGAATCTTTTGCCCCACATGGTCCTCGAACTCATGACCCTGAGATTAAGAGTCTCAGGCTCTACTTACTGAGCTATCACGTTGATGGCTTTTCAAAAGAATTACCGTATTTTTCGCTCCATAGGGCGCACCTCGTTTTTAGAGGAGGAAACAAGAAAAAAAAATTTTTCTGGTTTTCCTCCTCTAAAAGCCCTGGTTTTTTTGAGGATCAGCTCAAAGTTTTGCAGCTTTTTTTGCAAAGGGAAAAGCCCTTTTTTTGAGGATCAGCTCAGATTTGTGCAGCTTTTTTGCAAAGGGGAAAAGCAAAGCTCCTTTTGCAAAGGGGGAAAAGCAAAGAGGAAAAGCCCCGTTTTTATGGGGTTCAACTCACATTTCTGCAGCTTCTAAAGGAAAGGGAGCCTTTTCTACAGTTTCCAGACAGATAATCTAATCAGCCAGTCACATGTCGCTGGGGAAACAAACAACCTCCCTCTGCAGCACATTCAACAATGGAGGCCTGGGCAAGGGGGCGGGGCTGAAAGGGAGCCGGGACTCTTATCTCTCTCCCGATCTCTTGCTGATCAGCTGCTGAGCGGGGTCCTTTCAACACCCCTTTTCTCTTTGTAAAATAAAAAGCACAATCCTCTTTTGGCCCCTGGGCAATTTGGCTCCAGGGACCACCATTTGCTCCATAAGATGCACAGATATTTCCCCTTACTTTTTAGGAGGAAAAAAAGTGCGTCTTATGGAACAAAAAATACGGTAGATAAGTTCGCTGCAGAGCATACCTCTTCCGGTGGCTCTCAGGTGGAACCTCCATATTCAGCTCCAGTATGTCGCAAAAATACTGAGCGTTGGTGGCAGAGCAACCGGGTGGTTAGCTTGCTGCTGTGTATCTGACCTTCCCAGAGGCATCTGCTGCCTGGCATTTATACAGTACTTTCAGGAGTTGCCAATGCACCTCGTGGGCATTTTTTGGTTCCAATCCTTAACAACAACCCTGTAAGGAAGGCCAGTGTTTTCCGTCTCATATTTCAGGGTAGGGGAGGCTGGTGTCGAAAGATACCGCTATGCCCCATCACCTGCTCACTACGAAGTATATTTAATAGTATACTGATATACTGGGCAATAAATCTCGCTTGCGTTAATGGGAATTCCTTCGGAATAAAAATGCGCTGTGTGGATTTCGGCCAAGGACCACAGTCATTGCATGCAATATAACAAAGGGGTCTGCACTCCTTTGTTTAGTGGATTAATCGGTTGGTTTCATTAAGTAAAACCTTTCGGTTGATTAAAAGGGCACCACCGGTTCTGTGGAGGTTTTTAAGCAGAGGTTGGATGGCCCTTTGTCAGGGATACTTTAGCTGAGATTCCTCCATTGCAGGGTGTGGGGGTGTGGACTAGATGACTCTTGGGGTCCCTTCCAACACGGCAATTCTAGGATTCTGTGACTATGATTAGTCACCTGTTATTTGAAAGGTTTCAGCAACTTCCACTTAAAAACATTAATCGTTAAATCATAGCGAGGGGGATGACATAAAACAGTTACCGTTTTGAAATACACCTAGAAGGGACCCTGGGGTCATCTAGTCCAACCCAAGGAGAGCAGTCGCTTCAGCAATTTGAATATTTATGACCTCCCACTTTCTTAGCATATATCAAGGCCGCTTGCAACATAAATGCAGTGAAGCCATAACTAAATGAGGAGGGAATGTCTCGGCACCTCTAAAACCTGTGAAATGGGCTCACACACGGTCTCCGTTAAAAGTGGCAAGAGAGACCCTTTACCCAAATCAGAGAGGAAATGATGGGCAGCCCAGAGGAAGTGATGGACTGCTCTGTGCATGCGCAAAGTGCGATTTAGCGTTTCTGCGCATGCGTGAGCGCCGAACCCGGAAGTAACCCATTTCGTTACTTCCGGGTTCAGCGCAATGTGCAACCTGAAGTGCCGTAAGCTGAGGTAATAATAATAATAATAATACCGGTATCATCCATTGGGGGGAATGACACCATTTGGCCATTAGATTATATATCTGAATTTTCGGTCCCTTCCAAACTCTACCATTCTATTATTCTATTATACCTGGCAGATTTGCACATCCCGTGGTCCTTGTGCCCAGCACCAAGGCGAAGCCAAGAGATGCAATCAAAAAGGCAAATCCTGATGCCCATTTCAAAGCCGCGAGACCTCGGAATTTCGCTAAATCCCCCTTTTCTGCTGTGACTTTTCAGAAGGCGTGAGATTTCTCAGACCGAAAGAAATTCAGAAAGCAGGTGTTAGAGCGAACTCCTCGCCTGGAGCGCGCACATGCGCGCAAGCGGTTCTCAGATGATGCTCAGCCTCCTTCTCTCTCTCTCTCTCTCTCTCTCTCGGCCAATCCTTTTCTCTCCCACTCCGACGGCGATTGCTTCTGCCTGCTGGATGCTTCATAATAACA
Organism: Lacerta viridis; assembly: GCA_900245905.1. Classification (NCBI taxonomy): domain Eukaryota; kingdom Metazoa; phylum Chordata; class Lepidosauria; order Squamata; family Lacertidae; genus Lacerta; species Lacerta viridis. The sequence goes on along the minus strand of OFHU01000595.1, from coordinate 73,849 downwards.
GCAGCAGCAGTGTTGCAAAGAGGCAGTTACACCTGCTAGAGAATAAGAGATCGCGGTTATATATGTAGAAAGGGGAGCAGAGAGGACTGTACAGAGGAGGAGGAGGAGGAGAAGCAGCATCAAAGACAGCGGCGCAGAAGGAGAGAGCGGGCGGGTGATCTATTCACACCCCTTTTGCAAAGCCATTTCCCCCCCCTTCTTCCTTTCCCCCCATTCTTTTTTTTTTGTGGGTGGCACTTGATTTTATTTCATTCCACCCCCACCCCACCCCACCCCGTTAAGAGAATTGTGCCGTTGTCGGACGGACAAACCCACCCCCCGGGAACCGCATGCTGCAGATGGTCAGGACCCTCGCCCAGTTCACAATCGCATTGGAAGACATGCGAGAACTCGGGGACGCTGCGGCTGGAGATGCGATGTTGAGCGCCCCTTCCTCCGCCGGGGGGGCCGCCGAGGAGGGGCAGGAGAAGGCCAGGTGCAGCCCCACCAGGAATGGCACTGCCGAGGTGATTGTGTGTGTGTGTGTGTGTGTGTGTAGTGGGGGACGGGGAGGGCTGGGGAAGGAAAAGGAAGACAAGGAAGGGAAGATGGCATGACACCCACACCCCAGAGCCCTTTTTTTGGGGGGGGGTGGCAAATTGCGTTGCCGGCAAAGCATCGTTTCGGCATGGGGCGCTGCCAGGAGAATCTCCAGCCCAGGGTGGCGGCCGCATGCGTTGCGTTGGGTTGGATGCAGTGAGCGAGAGAATTGGAGGAAGTTCCCCGGGTGGGTTTGCCGAAATGCCCCAGAGATGGCTGGTGCCGTTGTTGTCGTGCCACGGAAGTCGGGGTGTCTCATCACACACACACACACAGCAATAACAGCAGAGGCACGATCAGGGACAGGTGGGTTTTGAGGGTACGGCAAGGGGAGATGGCTGGGGGGGGGCAGGCGATGATGGCAGGAGCCTCCTTGCCGGGAGAGGGCTCTTGGTGACGCACTGCCATTTCTTTCGGGTTTTAGTGCGCAGGGAAGTACCTGGTGCCGCCTCCGACAGCTGCCCACCTGTTGGGCTCTCCCCAGGTTCAGTGGGCGATTCTCCGGTACGCAGAAGCGTCTTGCTTTGAGATAGGAAGATCCACGTGGAGAGTTTGTGCGCTGGTGGGAATGGTGTCCCCACTCCTGCTTGGTTTGCCCCAGAGATGAGGCTGCCCTGGGAGGCCTTGGCAAACATGAAATCTGTTCTTGTTGTTGTTGTTGTTGTTGTTGTTGTTGTTGTTTAATTCCAGGCAAGCTAACCCACCCTTAACTGGTATGGGCCTTGCTTCCTTTGCAACGCAGGTTAGGGTGATTTCAAATCCTTTTTGTAGACTTGCACTGAGGTTGGGGGCGGCCAAAGAGGTGGGGAGCTTTTATTTTTCCATGCTGTCTTGACGAAAAGCATACCCGGTTAGGCTCTTCGTCCGTTTCAGAGCTGCTTTGCTCAAGAAAGCAGCCTTCAGTCGAAGCATCTGCAATATTTCCATTGGGTTTGAGGCTGAAATGTGGGGCAAGGTTTGGAATAAGCAATGGGGGCTGAAAAAGGGGGCTGGTTGGAACGAGAAATCCAGCGCACAAGATTTGCGAAACTTTCAAACGTTCTGGAATTTTTCATTATCGCTTCCAGGCGAAAACGTCGCTCCTCAACCAGGCCTTAGCATTTTGTGTTGTGGGGGAGCTGGGTTAGAGGGTTGTTTTGTTCTTGTTCCTGTTATGTATCTCGGGTTTTCGTTTGGTACTTTTGTGCTGTGAACTGCCTTGAAACCTTCGGGCAAAGGATGGTAAACAGATTTCAATAAATCCCACCTATAAGGTGACCACGCCAGCCTTCACCAAACTTGGTGCCCTTTGGACTACAACACCCATCAGCGTCGGTGAAGGTTGGCTTGCCCCAAAGAGCAAACTGAAGGATAAACAAGGCTCTGGGGTTCTCGTTTCCAGGCTCTTGAATGTGTTATTCTGGCACTTAAGAGTTTGGACTGAATGATGCTCCGAGGGGCATGTCCCATCTGCCCGGGCGCCGTCTCCCCAGGCTGACTCAGCGCCTGGTGTTTTTTTTGCCAGGGATTCCAGAAAGGGCAGGCATGGAATTGGATTGATTTCATCCTGTTCATAGAAGGCTTCTCCATGACGACACACACAAGGCTCTTGGATTAGCCTCACCGGGGACGGTGGAGTTGAGTAGGAAAGAGACGCCCACAGCTCAGACCCCAGGGCAGTCTTTGGGCACGAAGAAGTGGTTGAGTTCCTTAGGCCCAGGGCTTCGATTGCTGACGGACGAGCTGGTTTCTGCACAATACCAACCTGTGGTTTGTTCAGAACGTTATGGAATCACAGAATTGTAGAGTAGGAAGGGACCCCGAGGGTCATCTAGCCCAACCCCGGAATCTCAATGAAACCATCCGTGACAGACGGCCACCCAACTTCTGCTTAAAAGCCTCCAAGGAAGAAAAATGAATATTGTTACTAGCTCAGTATTGTTGATAGTGGCTTGCGGTATCTCTCTGGGGTTTTAGACAGGGGGCATTCCTGGCCCTACCTAGTGATTCCGGAGATTGAATGTGGAAATTTCTGCACGCATGGTCCTTCTTTTGAAACACCAGAGAATTAATGCGGAGACCGTGGTTGGAATGTTGTATGGAACCATGGTTTTTGAAACTACAAACCATGGTTACATGTGACCCCTGTCCAGCAGCTGAACTGTGCTTTGTTTCCTGCAAGCAAACCACAGTCTATTGGCTTATGAGCCTGGGCTTCTTCCAGGGTGGATAAAAATCAATGATTTTTAAAAAAAAATCAAAGAAATCAGATTTTTTTGATCTAAATCCGATTTTTTAAAATAAAATGCTTTTTGGTGAAAATATATTACCACCCAAAGGTTATTCAATCATGAAATAAAGATTAGTTTTTTAATTATGTAGAATAAGGCTGTATATGTTTAATTTTTTTGGTAAATAAATTCCATTAATCCATTCACAATGTCATTTATGCTCTTCCAGAGGTTTTTGTAAGATTATTGGGCAGTTTCTCTGCCTACAAGATATTATCACAGATGCTTGGTTTACTTTTGCAGTTCTCAAAACTGAATTTGACTCAGCAGAGATCACATGCCTCTTCTTCACAGCAAAAATGTTATAACATGAACAGAGTTGAGAAAAAGACCTTAATCCTATTGTTCTACAAACCTATGAATACAGAATCAACCCCTTCAGTGTTAAGTTTCAAGAAGTTCAGTGAATAGAATAGAAACAATATTTTTCTGATTGTTTGGAGTGGAATGGATCTAATAAATCTATTTAAATTGTTATTATTAAGGTAATGATTATTTTTCTCCTTCCTAAGTACAACAGAAAAGTTGTCCAAATATGAATGATTAACCTATTAAACTGGGGATAAAAAAACTAATATGAAAAGTTGTTATTCTAAAAATCTTCATCTACTTGCATATTAAAGTTATACCAGCAAGAATTAGTCTTTATGTAGAAAACTGTGATTTAAATCAAGCCTTACTGACTAGTGATTTAAATCGTGATTTAAATCATGATTTAAATCAGTTTGATTTAAATCAAATCCACCCTGGGCCTTCTTCCCAGTGTTTCGGGGTTCACTTAGCTTTATTCTCCCCCCCCCATTAGGGTCTCCGCTGCTGAACACGTTGGGAGAGCGAGAAACACGCGTCCGTTTGCTTGTAGCGACAAAACAGGAAGTCCACAAACTTTGGAGATTAAGTGCCTCACGCTCTACTGACCGAGCTATCCAGGAGTTGCATTTCTGGATAAAGAAACACCACCCCGCCGGGGGGGGGGTATTTGTTCCGCATGCGAGGACCCTCCTCGATTGGCTCGATTGTGTACCTCGGGTCATGCATAATAATGGGATGGATGTTGCTTAGGGCAACTGCTTCTTCAGAGATGCTCTCCCTCCAGAGCTGGAGGCAGCGGTTCTTCTGAGTACCAGTTCCTGGAAACCTCAGGAGGGGGAGAGAGTCGGTCTTGTGTTCGAATCCTGCTTGCCAGCTTCCCAAAAGAGTCATCTGGCGGGCCACGGTGAGGACAGGATGCTGGGCTGGATGGGCTGTTGGCCTCATCCTGTGCTCTCATAAATGTTGCCTTTCTTGCGGATGATGTGCTTTTGGTGGCTACAGCGTGGGATCCTTCCCACCTCCCTCAGCTCACGATTAGATCTTGTTGTTCTTCCTATCCGCCCAAGCTAAAAAAAGCTGCTGTTTTACTATGGATTCCTGCTACAGATAAAGGGTTGTGTGAAATCAGATTCCCGGTCTGAGATGTGTGTGTGTGTGAGAGAGAGAGACAGAGAGAAATCAAACAGTGTAGCTCCATAGTCTTCTGTTTTGCTGGTGGTTTTATTCCAGATTAAGAATTCAATCCTAAACATTCATATGACCTTGGAAGCAAAGCCCTATTAAAATAATTGAAATTATGCAGGGCTCTGTGGTTTCGCCGTCCGCCGATTTTGCGATTCCTCTCCCCCAATTCCCAGCTTTGTTTCCCATCTGGTGGAGAGTTTCTGAAGAACTCCAAAACCTTGGGAGCAATTCCTGAGACGTTTCGTTTAATTGCTTCTTAGATTCTGTTTAAGAATCGCTTCCCATAAGAATATCTCGAAGCAATAACAACGTCGACGTTAAAAACAATTCCATGTGCAGAAACAGGCTGGGATAAAGATCTGAATTTAGAAGGCTTGTTGAAAAGCAAAGGTCTTTGATAGCCGATAGATTTTATTATATTGATAATATAATAATCATAATTTATTATTTATACCCCACCCATCTGGCTGTGTTTCCCCAGCCACTCTGGGCGGCTCCCAACAGAATATTAAAAACACGACAAAACACCACACATTAAAAACTTCCCTAAACAGGGCTGCCTTCAGATGTCTTTTAGAATCATAGAATCAAAGAGTTGGAAGAGACCACAAGGGCCATCCAGTCCAACCCCCTGCCAAGCAGGAAACACCTTAAAAGTAAGATAGTTGCTTATTTCCTTGACATCTGATGGGAGGGCGTTCCACAGGGTGGCGCCACTACTGAGAAGGCCCTCTGCCTGGTTCCCTGTAACCTCACTTCTCGCAGGGAGGGAACCACCAGAAGGCCCTCGGAGCTGGACCTCAGTGTCCGGCTGAACGATGGGGGTGGAGACGCTCCTTCAGGTCTACTGGGCCAGGCCATTTAGGGCTTTCAAGGTCAGCACCAACACTTTGAATTGTGCTTGGAAACGTCCTGGGAGCCAATGTAGGTCTCTTCAGGACCGGTGTTATATGGTCTTGGTGGCCACTCCCAGTCACCAGTCTAGCTGCCGCATTCTGGATTAGTTGTAGTTTCTGGGTCACCTTCAAAGGTAGCCCCACGTAGAGCGCGTTGCAGTAGTCCAAGCGGGAGATAACCAGAGCATGCACCACTCTGGCGAGACAGTCCACGGGCAGGGAGGGTCTCAGGAGTGCAGGTGCCACCACACTATCGACCTGAATCCTGCATCATACAAAGAGGACCTCCTAATGAGATGGTCTCTGCACGAGATGCTCACCTGCAGTGCTGCCCAGTGATTGGTTGGGTGGTAATAATGATAATCAGGGCGGTGTACAACATTTCAGAAATATTTTACGGAGTATAATAATAAAAACTGTACACACCATAACAATACTAATAATAATACTAATACTAATAATAATAATAATAATAATAATAATAATAATAATAATAATAACCATGTCCTACACCACCATTATAAGGGACGCGGGTGGCACTGTGCTTTAAACCACAGAACCTAGGGCTTGCTGATCAGAAGGTCGGCGGTTCGAATCCCTGCGACGGGGTGAGCTCCCGTTGTTCAGTCCCAGCTCCTGCCCACCTAGCAGTTCGAAAGCATGTCAAGTGCAGGTAAAGGGAAGGTAAACGGCGTTTCCGTGCGCTGCTCTGGTTTGCCAGAAGCGGCTTAGTCATGCTGGCCACATGACCCGGAAGCTGTACGTCGGCTCCCTCGGCCAGTAAAGCGAGATGAGCACCGCAAGCTCAGAGTCGTCCGCGACTGGACCTAATGGTCAGGGGTTCCTTTACCTTTACTTTTTACACCACCATATATAATTTAAAGGCCTGTGCAAATAGGAACGTTTTTGCCTTCTGTCTAAAGGCATGTAATGATGGTGCCAGGCGAGCCTCTCTGGGGAGAGCATTCCACAATCGGGGAGCCACCACAGAAAAGGCCCGTTCTCATGTTGCCACCCTCCGAATCTCTCAAGGAGGGAGGGACACACAGAGAAAGGCCTCAGATGACAGGCACAGGGACCGGGCCTGTTCGTATAGGGAGAGGTGGTAAAGGCACTGAGGTCCTGAGCTGTTTAAGGTTTTATAGGTCAGCTCCAGCACTTTGAGTTGGTCCCAGAAACCAATAACTGGCAGTCGGAACAGGATCCACGTAATAGACTCAAACTGTCTGGTTCTTTGCACCGGCTGAAGTTTCTGAACCAGAGGCAGCCCCATGTCTAACACCTTGCAGTCATCCAGGGAAGGAAGGGGTGAGGCAATTTTGAAATTAGCTGCCTTGCCCTAATATGGATTTGGATACCTTGTGAGCAAATACGGTCAGGAATTAAGCTGGAAGATGTTTCGGGAGTCCGCCGTCTTGGCAAGTTCCTGCTTGAATTGACCCTGCCTGGGACTTAACCGTCTACTGATTTCACGCTTATCCAAATGTTGCAACGCAGAATGTCGCTTGGCAGTTCGATGAAGTATTTAAAGATTTAGCTTGCGATGGATTAAAAAAAAAAAAACTTTGCAGATTAAGACAGAAACTAAGCAGAGCATGTATGTTCATGCCTAGCATTTGGGCTCACTAACCCCAATGTTGCGACTGCTGACAGGTCTAAGGAGGGGTGCATTACTTTCCAAGAAGCCCTAAAGCAGAGATGGTGGGAACCCGTGGCTCTCCAAATGTTTTTTTACTCCTTGGCTATTGGCAATGCTAGGTAAAGGGACCCCTGACCATTAGGGCCAGTCGCAGATGACTCTGGGGTTGCGGACACGACTGGACTTAATGGTCAGGGGTCCCTTTACCTTTACCTTTAGATGATGAAAAAAAAACCCTAAAACAAGCCTAACGAGACCAAAGATCCATAAAATGAAGGCAATAATCAATGTACTGTACTACAAAATAAATAAGACAGTATTGTAGATTTTCAAAAATTAACATTTATTTTTTTCTTACGTGCACTGAGGGTGGGTGGGCTTACCTGGCTACAAGCTGGGGGTGGGGCAAGGGTCAGTAAAGAGCTGATTCACTTCGGCCAGGGTCACTTTTTTTTTCTTGCCAGGCCAGGTTTTTCTCTGGACTTCCTCGTGTTAGTTCCTCGGCAGGGTTTGGGGCATTTGTTTCCACATTTGTTAACTGATGTGGTTAAACGATTAAAAAAAACCCAACTTAAACCGAGTTTTAGCACACATGAAAAACTTAAAGCAAATCCTTACTTCCTGATCAATAGCCGTTGGACTATAAGGTAAAAGTAAAGGTAAAGGGACCCCTGACCATTAGGTCCAGTCGCAGATGACTCTGGGGTTGCGGCACTCATCTTGCTTTATTGGCCGAGGGAGCTGGCGTACAGCTTCCGGGTCATGTGGCCAGCATGACTAAGCCGCTTCTGGCGAACCAGAGCAGCGCACGGAAACGCCGTTTACCTTCCCGCCGGAGCGGTACCTATTTATCTACTTGCACTTTGACGTGCTTTCGAACTGCTAGGTTGGCAGGAGCAGGGACCGAGCAACGGGAGCTCACCCCGTCGCAGGGATTCGAACCGCCGACCTTCTGATCGGCAAGCCCTAGGCTCTGTGGTTTAACCCACAGCGCCACCCGCGTCCCTATTGGCAAAGCTAGATGACGCCAATGATAGCTGGAGTCTATCTCTACAGCGTTTGTGGAGCCAGAGTTTCCTCTACCCTTAAAAATACAGTTTGGAAACTGCTGCTGTAAAGCGTAGCTGGGGTTATGACTCTGCAAGTATTTTTTCTGAGCATGCTCCCTGCCCACTCCCTACTCCCTCTTGCATGCTGGGGGGGGGGAATCCACATTGCTCTCTTTGCACCAAGCAGGCTGGGTAAAGGGCCCACCCTCAGCCAAAAACACCCTGCATCGTTCAAGAGGACGAGGAGCACCAAAATAGCCTCCTTGCCCAAGGCTGAGCTTTCCAGGCACATTCCGAGAGCCATTTTGCAGCCTTGGACTGCCTGCTTTTGCAGTCGCCAGATAACGGGAACTGCCTGGAAATGAGTTGCCTGACAAGAACCATAGAAACGCAAGGCGAGTCCAGCTGGGTTGTCGCCAGGGAGGAGAGAACCTGTTTCTTTCAGTTTCTCGTTTTCCCAGGCTTTGGTGCAGTTCCCCTTGCCGGTTTTTTTGTGGGGGGTTTTTTTTAATTTAAAAACAATCACTGTGAAAATTCGTTGTGCAATTTTCTCATTACGCATCCATGCTTCTGTGCAATTCCCCCCAATTCACACATTTTTTGCAATGCAGATGCTCTTTAATGCGACGCCTTGCTGTATGTTATCTTCACTGATACGTGTGTTTTTATGCATTTATGCATATATATTTTTCTACACTTAACTTGGCTGGAGGTCCGCATTGCAAAATTCGGAGACGTGCGAATTCCGAAGGATGGCTGTGCTCTGGTTTGCGCGTTGATTCGGAAAGTGAAAACTGGCTCAAATTCCTTTCTCATCCCTAGCTGTACCACGCACTCCAGCATCCTTCCCCCCCACATAGGGGCCAGGTTTGGGCACCCACCCCGCAAGAGCCCTCTTCTTTCTGTGTGTGCCCTTGTGAGGAGCATCAGGGACCTCAGAGGTATACTGCCTCTGTATATGGAGGTTCTACTTAGCTGGTATGACTAATGGTGTATGTCACATTTTCCAAGAATTGCATTTGTCTTCTTCTCAAAGCCTTCCCAGTCATTCGTCTTGGTGATGGACTCGCATGTGATGGTCTCAGGTGTCACACTGACACCTGAGAGGTGTCTTCAAGGGGAAATAAGCAGGATCCCCAATTGTGCCCCCCATATAGTATTATAGATATATGTTGTGTGTGTATACATGTGTGTGTGTGTGTGTGTGTGTGTGTTTTACATAAATTTTCCAAACATCATTTAACATTCCTTCATATCTTACACAATATTTTTGGGACTTCCATCAACCACGTCTAAAGATTTCCAATCTTCATAACTTAATCTTGTACTTTCATATTTTCAATCTATAACTATAACAGTTATCATTTTTTCTGAATTTTCTCTGTAATATTTCATATAGTCCTCCTTACAAAACTTCTTGCAAACCTACTACCCTAATTTGTTGTTAACAATTGTTTTTCAAATAATTCTCAAATTTCTTCCAATATTGCAAGAATCTCTGGTCCCATCGGTTTCAAATTCTCTCTCCCCCCCCCCAATATTTCATTTACTATATATTAAGGTATTTTATTGCTGCATCACACCTTTGACCCATGTAAGCTTGTCATCCACTAAGACCCCCCCCAAAAGCTGGTTTTTCCTGCCTAAGTATAGAACCTTAACATTTGTCCCCATTGAAATTCATTCTTGTATGTATATAACTCTGCATGTACCTTATTTTTCGCTCCATAAGACGCACTTTTTTCCTCCTAAAAAGTAAGGGGAAATATCTGTGCATCTTATGGAGCGAATGGTGGTCCCTGGAGCCGAATTGCCCAGGGGCCAAAAGCAGGATCATGCTTTTTATTTTACAAAGAGAAAAGGGGGTGTTGAAAGGACCCCGCTCAGCAGCTGATCAGCAAGAGATCGGGAGAGAGATAAGAGTCCCGGCTCCCTTTCAGCCCCGCCCCCTTGCCCAGGCCTCCATTGTTGAATGTGCTGCAGAGGGAGGTTGTTTGTTTCCCCAGCGACATGTGACTGGCTGATTAGATTATCTGTCTGGAAACTGTAGAAAAGGCTCCCTTTCCTTTAGAAGCTGCAGAAATGTGAGTTGAACCCCATAAAAATGGGGCTTTTCCTCTTTGCTTTTCCCCCTTTGCAAAAGGAGCTTTGCTTTTCCCCCTTTGCAAAAAAGCTGCAAAAATTTTAGCTGATCCTCAAAAAAACAGGGTTTTTCCCTTTGCAAAAAAGCTGCAAAACTTTTAGCTGATCCTCAAAAAAACAGGGCTTTTCCCTTTGCAAAAAAGCTGCAAAACTTTTAGCTGATCCTCAAAAAAACAGGGCTTTTAGAAGAGGAAAACCAGGAAAAAATTTTTTTTTCTTGTTTCCTCCTCTAAAAACGAGGTGCGCGCCCTATGGTCTGGTGTGCCCTGTGGAGCAAAAAATACGGTATGTAGCTCTACTCACTCCTAGTCTAGAATTCAGTGTAGATATATTTCTTATATATTTTGTGTTGTTTTTTTTTAAAAAAAAAACCCACACACACAGATTTAAAAATATGTGTTCTTCATATTGAGCCATACCAATAAAAAAGAGATGTCAAATTATGTGCTCCTAAATCTGCACAGTGTTTACCCTCCAAAAAACTCAAAATAATGTCCATAGATTCCACCCCACTGCCTCTCATATTATTTTATTTATTTATTATCCAGTATATTTATATCCTACCAAGGTGGCTTACAACGTTTAAAAAAACATTGGTCATAGAATAAAGTCTACGTAATAAAAAATAAATGGGTTCAAAACAGTACTTAAAATACATCACAATAGATCTGAAAACAGCAATTAAAATTTGAACCGGCAGCAGCCCTGTCATCGGCACCGTAAATGCATGAAACCTTTTACTGCAAAAGTTAATTGTTGCTTCCTTGTCTGAACAGGAAGCAAGTAAACAAAGCAAGCAAACAGGATTGGAATCTCCGTCCCACAGCAAACCAAGTTTCTTTTTCTCCCTATAAGATCCGTGGGGCTTTAAGGCACACACCTGTTCTCTTGCTAGGCAGAGTAGAGACCCTGATATCTGATAGTGTCCTGGGTCTCTACTCTGCCTAGCAAGAGAAGAGGCGTTTGCTTTAAATCTGCATAGCGGGGCAACTGTGCCCCTGTTATAAGAATATTAAGGTCTTTTATTTATATATAATAATTTTATTAATGTACCAATTCTTATAACACCCTGAAAGACCAGGTGTGCAGCCTAGAGGTCATTTTGGACTCACAGCTGTCCATGGAGGCTCAGGTCAATTCTGTGTCCAGGGCGGCTGTCCACCAGCCTCCATCTGGTACGCAGGATGAGACCCTCCCTGCCCGCGGACTGTCTCGCCAGAGTGGTGCATGCTCTGGTTATCTCCCGCTTGGACTACTGCAATGCGCTCTCGTGGGGCTACCTTTGAAGGTGACCCGGAAACTACAACTAATCCAGAATGCGGTAGCTAGACTGGTGACTGGGAGTGGCCGCCAAGACCATGTAACACCGGTCCTGAAAGACCTACATTGGCTCCCAGGACATTTCCAAGCATAATTCAAAGTGTTGGTGCTGACCTTGAAAGCCCTAAATAGCCTCGTTCCAGTAGACCTGAAGGAGCATCTCCATCCCCATCGTTCGGCCTGAACATGGAGGTCCAGCTCCGAGGGCCTTCTGGCGGTTCCCTCGTGGTGAAAAGTGAAGCTACAGGGAACCAGGCAGATGGCCTTCTTGGTGGTGGCGCCTGCCCTGTGGAACACCCTCCCATCAGATGTCAAGGAAATAAACAACTATCTGACTTTTAGAAGACATCTGAAGGCAGACTTGTTTAGGGAAGTTTTTAATGTTTGATGTTTTAGCGCAGGCTTTCCCAGACTAAGGTCCGCGGGCCGGATGGGACCTGAGGGACTCAGTTTTCCGGCCCGCGGTGACCCCCACTGCCGCAGCTGCCCACTTTCAGGTCGACGGAGCGCCAGAAATAGCCTGTGCGCATGCGCAAGCGTCATTTTCGGCGCACTTCCGGGTCTGCAAGGCCAGTTGGGCAGTACATTCTCGATAAATTACAGGGTGAAGAAAATACGAAACCTTTTCCGCGGTCTGGAGTTCACACCGATAGCAGGCAAAGCATTGATATATCGCCCACGCCTATTCTTGACACCTTACTGGTTTTCTGACTCCGGTGACTCAAAACAGCCGCAGCACTGATGCAGACAAGATTTCTGCTTCGGAAAGTGCTTAATCCAGTAATTATGTCCAATTAGCCCCATGGTAAACATGCCATGGAAGCCCTCTAGCAAGCACCAGGCAGGAGCTAAATTTTCCATTCCCAGCATCTCCCATAAGGGCTGGGAAAGGCTCCCTTCGTGGAACCCAGGGAGCTGCTGCCAGCCTGTGTAGACAGCACTTTGCCCAACCTGATGCTCTCCAGATAGTTTGGCCCCCTGCCGGCCAGGGGATTGATGGGAGTTCGTCCAAAACATCTGGAGGTCTCCAGGTTGGGGGGAAACTGGTGTTGGCAATGCCGGTCTGCCCTCTCTTCCTCTACTTTTTTTTTTATAAAAAAAATAAACTCTAAAGGGAGTTGTGTCATGGGATATTTCTGGTTTGCGACTAGTGTTTGCTTCCATTGCCTTCAATTATTTCCCGCTCCGGGAGCAGGTAGCAATGCGTTTTTGCAGAGTGTAATTGAGGGGAAGGAAAGAGTTGTGGTAGGGGAGGAAGAAAGAAGCAAAGGCCAAACCTTTTGAACCAAGAGAGGGGTAAATGGCAGCCCCCCCCCATGTCTCATTTCGAACATTTCCACCTCCGCTGCTCCTTATGACAACGGATACTCAGCCCCCACCACCTAAAGTCTGTTTCAACAACATGTCCAGTGCTACACAGGAGAGTTTTGCAAGGGCCCTGATCCAGATTTAATAGCTGCCGGCGAAAGTTTACAGCTCTGTTGCAGGCATCTGTCTCGAGAGACAATGGAGTGCGCCTCTGGGGGGTGAAGTCAAACTGCTGCTGCGTCTAAAGTATAAACTCTTTCCGTATAACCGACTGATCTTCATCCTATCCTAGCCTAACCACCACTATCCTGGCCCCACACCCCTCTTCTTCCCTGTCTCCACACACACCCTCCCTCTTCTCCAACTGCCAAAACGGCCTCCTTTTAAACCGGGGACCGCCCCGCCCCCAAAGGATGAACTGCCCGTCAAGATGAAGGTGGATTAACTCCTCCTGCGCTGGGATGTAATACCTCCTCCGCCCTAGGGCCAATCCGTCACACAAGGGCCCTGATCCAGATTTAATAGCTGCCGGTGAAAGTTTACAGCTCTGTTGTAGGCACCTGTCTCGAGAGACAATGGAGTACGCCTCTGGGGGTGAAGTCAAACTGCTGCTGCGTTAAGCAGCACCGAAGGGACTTGAAGTGTGTCTGGGGGTCCTGGGCTGCCCAGACGACAAGACCCCCCCCCATTCCTCTCAGTCCAAAGGAAAGGCGAGTAGTTTGTTTGGCACCAGCTTGACTGCAGGAGTTGCCGGAAGGAGGCGTGCAAGGCCCCATCCAACTGTCTTAGGGACTCCACTCTGGATTTGAGCCTTTTCTCCTCCCGAAGATATCACACAAGGCAGCGGAGGTTTAAGATCAGAGTTTTCCCTCTCCTAGGTGGGCTCCCTTCCCAGGTGGACGAGCCCCATCTGCCCCTCACTTCCCTCTACGGTGGTACCTCTGGTTGCAAACACGATCCGTTCTGGGCTGCCGTTATCACCCCGAAAAGCCCGCAACCGGAGCGGCGCTTTTGCGCATGCGTGAGCCGCGATGGAGCGCTTCTGCGCATACGCAAAGCGCGCCGACCGCTTCCGCGCATGCTAGCGTGGCAAAAACCGGAAGTAAACACTTCTGGGTTCGCCGGGTTCTTAACCCAAAAAAATGCAACCTAAAGCAGCCGTAACCCGAGGTATGACTGTAGAGCATGTGCAGAAGCCCCCGTCTTGACCCTATATTCAGGTAGGTAGCCGTGTTGGTCTGATGCAGTTGAAGTAAAATATAAAATAAAATAATTGTCCAGTAGCACCTTAGAGACTGACTAAGATTGTTCTGGTTATAAGCTTTTGTGTATCTGAAGAAGTGTGCATGCACCTGAAAGCTTATATCCAGAACAAACTTAGTTGCTCTCTAAGGTGCTACTGGATAATTTTTAATTTTTATTTATTTATTTCCCCTTCTTGACCATTGGACCCACTCTTGGTCTCATCTACTCCATCTGCCAGAACCTGTCTTCACATGCAGGGAAGTCTATATAGCTCTGTCCTTGATGAAGATCCATAAAAGTTTTTATAAAATAGTTCTGAGGCGATTTCGGATGGCCCATTTCTGTTTCTCTCAGGTTCTCATTTTTCCAATCCTTCTCTGCATTGCCCACAAGTTTGCAATTCTCTTCGTTTGTTTGTTTAAGTTCTTGTGAAAATTAGCCATCATTTAGTGCTCATTTTCTCTTAAGTGCACATTTTGCTATGTGATTTTGCCTAACGTGCATTTTTATTTTACTTTATTTTTTGCAATCAGCTCCCCCCTGATGTGTTGCATTTCTGCATAGCCTTTTCACTAATACATGCAATTTTATCCACACTTTATCCTGTGTTTTTGGGCACGTTATCTGACTGTAAAGATGCACCGCCCAGTTCAGAGAACTGAAAATGGACGGCTGTGTTCCGGTTTGTGTACCCTTTCAGAAACAGGTAGATTTGCCTTCAAATGTGAATTTAGTTGAATTTGAAGTCATGAAAGGTGAAGTTGAGTCAACTAGCCATGATTCCTCCATTGCAGGAGGTTGGGCTAGATGACTCTTTGGGTCCCTTCCAACTGTACAATTCTAGGATGTAGCAGCTAGACTGGTGACTGGGAGTGGCCGCCAAGATGACACAACACCGGTCCTGAAAGACCTACATTGGCTCCTGGTACGTTTCCGAGCACAATTCAAAGTGTTGGTGCTGACCTTGAAAGCCCTAAACGGCCTCGGTCCAGTATACCTGAAGGAGCGTCTCCACCCCCATCGTTCATCCTGGACACTGAGGTCCAGCTCCGAGGGCCTTCTGGCGGTTCCCTCCCTGCAAGGTTACAGGGAACCAGGCAGAGGGCCTTCTCGGTGGTGGCGCCCCCTGTGGAACGCCCTCCCATCAGATGTCAAAGAAATAAACTTTTAGGTAAAGGTAAAGGGGCCCCTGACCATTAGGTCAAGTCGTGTCCAACTCTGGAGTTGTGGCGCTCATCTTGTGTTACTGGCCGAGGGAGCAGGCGTACAGCTTCCGGGTCATGTGGCCATTTACCTTCCCGCTGGAGCGGTACCTATTTATCTACTTGCACTTTGATGTGCTTTCGAACTGCTAGGTGGGCAGGAGCAGGGACCGAGCAACGGGAGCTCACCCCGTCGGGGATTCGAACCGCCGACCTTCTGATCAGCAAGCCCTAGGCCCTGTGGTTTAACCCACAGCGCCACCCGCGTCCCCTGACTTTTAGAAGACACCTAAAGGCAGCTCTGTTTAGGGAAGGTTTTTTTTAATGACTGTTTTAATGTATTTTTAATCTTTTGTTGGAAGCCGCCCAGAGTGGCTGGGGAAACCCAGCCAGATGTGCGGGATAGAAATTATATATATTTTTTTCATATTATAATTAGGACTTGCCCTGCCAAACCAAAAAGGCCTCCTTCTCACCTGAAGTACCTCACTCGTGTTCTTAAAGCCAGGGTTTCTTTCTGCCGTAACCCTCAGTCTGCAAAGCCGACGATGCTAAAATCTGGAACCTGAAGGTGGCTGGTGTCTCTCTCCCTCTCCCTTTCACAAAGCCTGTTTTGCTCTGCTAGTGCAACCCACCTAAAACCTGCGTTTGGCGGAAGGAGAAGGCGTTTGCCTTGTGTTCTGACACCCCCTGCGTGCTTCTGTGGCCTTCTGCAGGGGATTTGAGCTTCTGCTAATAATAAAACACCATGTTCTCTACCCTGAGCCAACATTGTCATTGCAGCTGATATCCCAATGCCTGAGTGACTGGGGTAGTCACAGCAGCTGGTGTGAATTGCTATCCGTGCCACAGAAGGGGGTGGCGGCGTGGAGATGGAATAGCTTTGGGGGCTTGTCGGAAGAAAGACGGGTTCTCAACTCTTGCAGCTCGGAGGTTGAAATCTTTGGGTATCCTAGCTTTCAGGCATTTTGACGGAAGAGGTTCATAGCCGTCGCAGGAGGTGATCCTGAGTACGCAGCAACAGAAATTTGCAGTGTGGTCCTCGTTGGTGCTAGGCAGGGATGCCCCCTTTTCAGATAAGGTCGCCCTCAGCCAAAGAATCCTGGGCTGGGTACCATATTGCCCATGACGTGGAGCGAGGAAGTAGAGATGATGGAGGCACACACACAAAGATTGACTTGCAAAAAGCTGTAACCGGTTTGTTTAAATGCAGTCGCACCTCAGAAGTCGAACGGAATCCGTTCCGGAACTCCGTTCGACTTCTGAAACGTTCGGAAACCAAAGCGCGGCTTCCAATTGGCTGCAGGAAGCTCCTGCAGCCAATCGGAAGACTCGTCGGATGTTTGGCTTCCAAAAGAACGTTCGAAAACCGGACCATTCGTCTCCCAAGGCGTTTGGGAGCCGGGGTGCGACTGTACCTCGTTCGCTATCGATAACCTCTGTGCTCAGAGTGGTTTACAAAATAAAATAAAATTTGAAAAGTAGTAAATGTAATAATGCAATAACAGTTCTCCCCACTTTTCTGGGGACATTTGAAATGTAATGGGCACCATACCAGCACTTCAGCTGCACATGTAAATAGACACATACTTTTGCGTTCCTTTTCCTTACTACCCACCAAAATTCAGGCTAGAAAATGATGGGTTTTTTCCCTTTCCTTTTCCTTTTTTCAAGTCTAGTTGAGTAGAGGGTGTGATATTCTTGGAGAGCACAGCCGAGGAGGCTATAGCCGTCGCTGCTGTTGCTATGAAATAATAATCGCCATAGATTCACGCACAGCTTAATGCCAACGAAGAGCAGTGCCGCAAGCGTTAAAATAATCATTCATAATTAAAACGGCCCTTCGAAACATAGAAGCACCCATCATTAATTAAATAAAGCAATTTCCTTGAAGTAGCAGATGTGGGTCCAGAAAAATATGGGAGGGGGTCGCTGGCAGTTTAAGAAAGGTCCACATCCGGGAGAGAAGGCAGGGCATTAGCCATACATTTCAGTAGGAAACAGAAGGAATGTTTGGCTCATGTTTCCTCTGAACACCTCGAGAAATTAAATAACATAAACTTTTTCCAGCTCCAGGCCAGGGAAAACTTCACCCTGTTTATTTCTCCCCGCGGGACACCAATTTAATGCACAGGAGGAAGAGCAGGACCAAAAAAAATGGCAACCCAGTTCTCTGGCTGGGGCCGTTCCTGATACCATCTGAGAGGAAGGGAATTCCAGCCCTGTTTTACACGCCTGATCCTCCCAGATCTCAGTGGATTTACTGAGCACTTCCTTTCTCGTTGCCGAAAGGGGGAAGGGCCAGCCCCCTCCCCTCGCTCCTCTTGCAACAGA
Source organism: Lacerta viridis (assembly GCA_900245905.1). Classification (NCBI taxonomy): domain Eukaryota; kingdom Metazoa; phylum Chordata; class Lepidosauria; order Squamata; family Lacertidae; genus Lacerta; species Lacerta viridis. The sequence goes on along the minus strand of OFHU01000595.1, from coordinate 56,368 downwards.
TGTAATCCTGCACTGCATTGATTCCATATTACTCACTAACTTAATTAAGAGCCAGCCATTCCTTATTTAATTGAAGGATAAACAGCTACGGCGTTCATTCCTGAGTCACACAGAAGGCTGGCAGAGGTATCCACAGTCAGGGCCGCAGCGAGCAGGATTGGGCCCTGGTAGTGGTGGTAGGGGGAGAATCCGGCTCACCAGCAGCAGCAGCAAGGGTGGACTGGCTAGAAATGTTAACATGGGATAGAAATTAAATGTGGGGTCTCATTTTTATGCTAATTATAAATACGCTAATATCAGTACCTGTTCAGAATACAGTCGTATCTTGGTTTTCAAATGGAATCTGTTGCGGGAGTCCGTTTGACTTTCGAGAACCAAGGCGTGGCTTCCGATTGGCTGCAGGAGCTTCCTGCACTCAATCGGAAGCTGCGTCGGACGTTTGGTTTCCGAAAAATGTTCGCAAACCGGAACACTCACTTCTGGGTTTGCGGCGTTTGGGAGCCAAAATGTTCGAACCACAAAGGCTTTTGACAACCAAGGTACGTCTGTATTAAGATCTTATTGACTAATATCAGCAAGATAAAACACAACACAGTGTGCATCACGCGGCGAGTTTGCTGTATTCGCACGGCCGTCGCTTACGAAACCCTGCAAGTAAGAAGATGGGGCTGCACAGCCATGTATCCAGAGGGCAGAAGCGAATGTTCGGCGCAAGTTTGCAAGCTGTTATTCAGAGTTGTGTGTGCACTGAACACGAAGAATATACAGGTGAAACGCGAAAAATTAGAATATCGTGGAAAGGTTCGTTTCTTTCAGTAATTCAACTTAAAAGGTGAAACTAATATATGAGATAGACTCATGACATGCAAAGCGAGATATGTCAAGCCTTTATTTGTTATAATTGTGATGATTATGGCATACAGCTGATGAGAACCCCAAATTAACAATCTCAACTTTGGGGTTTTCATCACCTGTAGCCATATCTCACTTTGCATGTCATGAGTCTATCTCATATATTAAACTCCAGTAGCTAATGAAAACAATTGCTTACATAAATGGACTTTTCCACGATATTCTAATTTTTTGAGTTTCACCTGTAGTGTTATGAGTTTTGATGGAGGGTTTAGGCTGAATACCTGGGCCCCCTTCTAATTCTTGGAATAGCCTATCTAGCTTCCTGGCGAGATGATCGATCGCCTGGGCGATGGGCCATTAAGGGGAACAAAGGGAGAGGGTCTGTGCGAGATGGGAAATGGGTGTGGGGGTCCCCTCCCTCAACTCTCAGGTAGTTAGAAGGACAAAGGCAGAGTTGACCGTTGAGTGATGTGAGCTAGAAGCAAAGCAGCATGTTGGGAAAGCAGAGAGAGACTGAGCTATGGTTGATTTTTGTTTGAAAAGGCTGCGGCTATGGGAGAAACAAGGCCCCTTTGGGGTGCTATTGGTGTGAACCCCTCCATCATAGGCTCAGGTTGTCGATATGTGAAAATAAACCATAAAGATCACACAGTCCCTGGAATCTCGCAACGCTTGGAGATGGAAGTGGCGTGCAGCAAAATTTTGTTAAGAATTTAGGGACTTGTCTATCCCCTGCATGCGAAGGCAGGATCCGGCAAATTGAGAGGGCAGGACCAAGAGTGGGTCCAACAGTTAAGCAGGCGGTTTCTGCCCATGATATAGAGGGAAATGCGGGGCAGATGGGGCTCGTCCACCTGGGAAGGGAGCCCACCTAGGAGGAGGAAAACTCTGACCCTAAGCCATGCGGGATCTCTTCAGGAGAAGAAAAGGCTAAGGAGTCAGCCCTACACAAATTTGGAGTGGAGTCCCTAAGGCGGTTGGATGGCGCCTTGTACGCCTCCTTCCGGCAACTCCTGCAGCCAAGCTGGTGACAAACGAACTACTCACCTTTCCTTTGGACCACCATCAGCGAGACTGAGAGGACTGGGGGGGTCTTGTCGTCTGGGCAACCCAGGGCCTCCATCCACACTGCCCAGGCTTATACCCTAGGGAGCTCAATTCGGTGCTGCAAATGCAGCAGAAAACCATTAAACTATAATTACATTCTGTTCCTAACATGCAATTAGTAGTTCTTTGGCTGATTAGAGTCCATAGTGGCCGGTAACTGACAGAATTCCATGTATCGTTGTTGTTTTCTTCGAAATGCACCGATTTTACAATGGCTGTCGAAAACAGCCGACAGATAATGTTGCTGCTGAGAAAGAAAGAAAAAAACAGCCTATAGTGGTGGGGAGGACAGAGTTCTCCTCGTAAACCTATGAAGCTGCACTGTCCCTTGCCAGACATAGTATTGCCCACTCGGAGCAGCTTTCTCTGGCAGATGTACGTGCCCAGTCCCTTCCGCCCTTCAGGAAGGATCTCGGAAGGATTCCCCACCCCCTAGGCCAAGCTGTCAGTCACATGGGGCAAGGAGACTCCGACTGATGTATCCTCGCTGCGTCTGAATCTAATTCAGCAGCCGTTGAGGGAGGGAGCTGTCTTCGCGATCCCCAAGAAGGGGCAGCGTGCACATTGCAAATACAGTGGTGCCTTGGTTCTCAAACGCCTTGGTTCTCAAACAACTTGGAAAGCCAAACACTGAAAACCCGGAAATAAGTTTTCCGGTTTGTGAACGTTTTTCGGAAGCCGAATGTGCTCCGTTTTGAGTGTTACGCTTCCGTTTTGAGTGTTGTGCTGAGGTCTGCCTGTTTTTGCTATTTACCGTAATTTTTGCTCCATAAGATGCACTTTTTTTCTCCTAAAAAGTAAGGGGAACTGTCTGTGCGTCTTATGGAGCGAATGCGTGGTTCCTGGAGCTGAATTGCCCAGGGGCCAAAAGCAGATCATGTTTGTTTGTTTGTTTGTTTTGCAAAGAGAGAAGGGGGTGTTGAAAGGAAGCCGCTGATCAGCTGATCAGCAAGCGATCGGGAGAGAGATAAGTCTCCCTTTCCGCCCCGCCCTGTTGCCCAGGCCTCCATTGTTGAATGTTCTGCAGACAGAGGCTGTTTGTTTCCCCAGCGACATGTGACTGGCTGATTAGATTATCTGTCTGAAAACTGTAGAAAAGGCTCCCTTTCCTTTAGAAGCTGCAGAACTGTGAGTTGAACCCCCCCCCAAACGAGACTTTTCCACCTTTGCAAAAGAAGCTGCACAACTGTGAGGTGATCCTCAAAAAAACCGGGGCTTTCCCCCTTTCCTCCTCTAAAAACTAGGTCCGTCTTATGGGGTGAAAAATATGGAATTTTGCATTTTTGTTTTTGTGGCTCTCTCTTTTTGTTTTTGTGACTGCATGGAACCCAGATCAGCTACTGATTGATTGATTGATTGACTGACTGGCTGCAGTACATTCTTTATTGCTTTCATTTTTATGGATAAATGGTCTCGTTAGATCAGGGGTCTGCAAGCTTCCCTTGCCTCGGGCCGGTGTCTCGAGTGACGATCCCGCAGTGGGCGGGGTAGCGTGCACACACACTATTTCTGGTGCACTTCTGGGTTGGAGGAGGCCCTGTGCATGTGCACAAGCTATTTCCGGTGCTCCTCCAACTCCAGAAGTGGGTCCTCATGCTGCAGCAGGGTTGCCGCAGGCCGGATAAACGAGTCCCTCAGGCCTTATCTGGTCCCCGGGCCGCAGGTTGGTGACCCCTGTGTTAGATAGTAAAATTCATGTTAAATTGCTGTTTTAGGGGTTGCTTTTAAAAGTCTGGAATGGATTAATGCGTTTTGCATTACTTTCTACGGGAAAAGCGCGCCTTGGTTTTCGAACGGACTTCCGGAACGGATTAAGTTTGAGAACCAAACAAGTCAATGAATTTGCAAACGTGCAAATCTTATGGGCAAGGGAAGCTAATGGAGCCTGAATCCATCCTGGGAATTATGCAAATGCGCTCGTTTGCTTATTTTGTGCCGTTTATTGTCCCCCTGTACCAGGAAGGAAAGCAAAGAGTGAGGCTGCGTCATACCCAATTCTTTCCTTTTTTAAAAAAAACAAAAGCTTAGTGGGCACATCATTATGAGTGTCAGTCAATTAATCAAGGTGCACACAATCTGCATGTCAACAAAAGAATGCTAACTTTTTTTTAAAAAAAATAAAGGTTTCTTAGTAGGTAATGCCTGCCCACGTGGCAACAAGGCAACATCTCAGCGCCCAGCTACGTATGATAGTTAGACATTGCACACAGCTTATTGGTGGGGTTCGGGTTTTTTTAGTGCAAATAGCAGCTCCGGGGGAGCCTGATGAAGATCAGGGCTGTGGCATTTGTGGGGAGTGGGGGAGAGATGTGACCATTTCCTCTCTTGCAGCAATCCCAGTTAAAGCTGCTGGGAACTGCAGGATGGGAGCTAGCCCTCCTGCTCAAATCCTGCTTGCAGATTTCTCCAAAGAGGCATGGGGGGGGGCCATGCTGGACTAGATGGTCCATTGGCCTAATCCAGCAGGCACTTCTCCGCTTCCTCTCCATCTTCTCAAGCTGCTTGTTGGCATGGGAGGGACGTTCCTCCTGGCATCCATTTGGATTGGGACCGGAGCTCAACTGCGTGGGAGAGCTTTCCTCTTCCTGCGCCCCCTCTATCACAGTGGAACCTCTACTCACAACCATAATCCGTCCCGGAGGTCCGGTCGTAACTAGAAACGTACATAAGTAGAGCTGCACCTTTCCATAGAAAGTAATGGAAAGGTGAATTGATCTGTTCTAGACAATGAAAAGGGACCCGGGTGGCGCTGTGAGTTAAACCACAGAGCCTAGGGCTTGCCAATCAGAAGGTCGGCGGTTCGAATCCCCGCGACGGGGTGAGCTCCCATTGCTCGGTCCCATGCTCCTGCCAACCTAGCAGTTCAAAAGCACATCAAAGTGCAAGTAGATAAATAGGTACCGCTCTGGCGGGAAGGTAAACGGCGTTTCCGTGTGCTGCTCTGGTTCGCCAGAAGCGGCTTAGTCATGCTGGCCACATGACCCGGAAGCTGTACGCCGGCTCCCTCGGCCACATCGCCACCCACGTCCCTGGACTATAATGTAACTTACCGGTAAATAGAAAACTACCTTTAGAAAAAAAATTCCCTCCAAAAATTTCCCTCCAAAAGCATTTTATTTTAAAAATCCAATTTAATTTAAAAATTTAATTTAAAAATCCAATTTAAATAAAAAAAATCATTTTTTATTTTTTTAACAAAATCATTGATTTTTATCCACCCTGTTCAACAGTAACACAGATCCGGGTTGGTCTTGGCCCTGAGTAATACACAGCAACACATTTTGAAGAGGCCCTTAGCTTTCAAAAACTTTGCAGTCTCAACTTCCATAAAATCGTAGAATGTTAGAGTTGGAAGGGACCCCCGAGGGTCCTCTAGTCCAACCCCCTGCAATACAGGAATCTCAGCTAAAACATCCAAGACCGATGGCCATCCAACCTCTGCTTAAAAACCTCCAAGGGACGAGGTTTGTTTGCTGCTTTGACAAGGATACAGCAGTTCTTATTATGGTAACCATTGAAAAAATGTTGCAAATCTGAGAAGTCAGTGCAGCAGGGCTTTTTGGGTTGGGGTGGGGGTTGAAGATGTTGCTGCTCAAGATAGCCTGTTCCATTTGATTCTAGGTTGTGTTTGCACCCAGCACGAACCCTTCGTGGTGGTTATTTGCTGAAAGCGCTTTTTTGTCCTGCTTTTCAGCCCAGAGAACGCCGCAAGAGAAACTCGGTGATAAGACACTAATAAAGGCACGGCACAAAAGGAAAAAGACATTGGGAGGGAGAAGGAAAAGGATAAACCCGGGCACTTATTTCTTAAGCTCTTGTTTTTACCTCCGGAAGACTCTGCTGCAGGTTGCGGCACCGTTTCTCAAACGCCTCTCTTTGCCTCTCTCTTTTTGCAGGATATGCGCAAACATGTGATTATGACACTCCTGGATACTGAACAGTCGTACGTGGAGTCTCTGCGGACCCTGATGCAGGTAACTGACCCTCACGGGAGCAGAGGCCAGGGACCTCGAACTCCAGTCCAACTCTCTGCAGGGTGGATAAAAATCAATGTTTTTTTTTGTTATTTAAACAAAATAAAATAATTGATCGTTGATTTTTTATCCACCCTGCTGCAAGCCCAGATTCTTGGTTTGCCTCTCCCTGACACACCACGGCCAGGAGTCCAAGAACAAATCTTTGCTTCTGACCATGGTTTGCTTCGGGAGAAACAAACGATGATCCTTGCTTTGCACGACGAAGCAAACCTCTGTGGCTTGTTGCTTCTGCATGTGCTAGGAGAAGAGTGAAGTGAGATTCTCCTGGCAGCAAGGGGTCAGGAATGTTCCTTAGCCCGAGGTCCTCATCCCCCCCCCCCCCGGGCAACCTTAAGTTCCTCCCGTGTCCTGCTTGTGGTCTTCCCAGGATGGGCTAGTTGGGCCTTTGGCAAGGATCCCTGGCAAGCGCCTGGAGGCCAAGTGGCTTGCAAAGATCAGTAGCCACCCGGCCCACAAAATATACATGGCACAAAAGGAAAGGGGGAGAAGGAGGGAGAAGGCACGCTTCTTAAAAGCTACAGTTCCAATGTAGAACTAGCTGGGATGGATAAGTTTTAACTGGGTTTTTTGAAGTTTTAAATTGCAACTCGCCCTGCTGAAGGACAAGCAAATATAGTCAGCTCTCCATTTGCCCGGAGGTTGCGTTCTGGTCGTTTTTGCACGTGCAAAAGCCCATTCTTGGCCGTTCCAGGGCCGAAAACAATGCACGCATCAATTAGTCACATGGAAAATGGTCCCTACCTGTGGTGGTGGTGATGATAATGATAATGAAAATATTTTATTTTTTTACTTATACTCCACCCATCCGTTTGGGTTTCCCCAGCCACTCTGGGCAGCTCCCAACAGAATATTAAAAACACGATAAAACATCAAACATTAAAAACTTCCCTAAACAGGGCTGCCTGATGATGATGATGGTAATAATAAATAATAATAATAATATCAGGTCTGATGCGGGACGGTTGTAGGAACTGGGTGTGATTGGCCTGATTCTGCAAAGGTGTTCTTACACTCCTTGACTTTTAGAAGACATCTGAAGGCAGCCCTGTTCGGGGAAGTTTTTAATGATGGATATTTTATTGTGCTTTTAATATTTTGTCGGGAGCCGCTCAGAGTGGCTGGGGCTACCCTGTCCAATGCGCAGCATATAAATAATAAAATTATATTATTATTAATAGTAGTAATAGTAGCAATACAGACAGGGGTGCCCGGTCTACCCGCAAGGAGGTCTGGTGGAGATTTCTGAGCACGTTCGGCTGAGCGATGCCCAGGAGTTTCTCTGCAACCAAGAGGCGCACCCTTCTCTCCCTCTGTGACTCCTCGCTCAGCTGCAGTGCCTTAGCAGGGCTGCCGGAAACGAGATCTGTGCGTTCCTAATGCAGCAGAGCGACCCTGCCACGTCCCACGCCGGGCACTGGGAAGCTTTTGTCAGCCCGGACCCAGCCTGCGCTCGTCTCCGTGGCAACTGCATCCTGTTGCCATGCGATTCGGGGCTCGAGAGCAGAGCACCAGGGATGATGGCGCTGGGGATCAAGGTGTCAGGGAACTGGGGGGCTTGCCTTCAGGTTTATCCCCCTTTGAAGTGTGTGTGTGTGTGTGCAAATGCTGTCCGACCGGGAAGACCTGCTTTCCCACGATTCATTCACAGGTGTGACTTCGCTCCGTATGCGATGCAGCAATATGGGTCTTTCTCGTGCCTGCGGAAGTTTTAATTCCACGGCGATTTATTTCTGCCTTTTCGATTGCCCAAATGGGGAGCGCTTAGCTGTTTCCCCGCCCTTTTGGTCCACGTACAATACATCCTTCCCACGTGCCACACCTCCCAAGTGTGAAAATTGGAGGGTTATTTTCGTACCCTTCGCCCTCTGTTTCGAGTCTAATTCACGGGAAACAGACTTGTCAGCTGCAGCTCTTTGGCATTTCTGAATGCCACGCTCTCTCGACCTCCTTTTATTTAATGCTCTGAGTCCTTTTCATCTGTAAATAATAATAATAATAATAATTATTATTATTATTATTATTATTATTATTATTATTATTATTTATACCCTGCCCATCTGGCTGGGTTTCCCCAGCCACTCTGGGCAGCTCCCAACAGAATATTAAAAACACGATAAAACATCAAACATTAAAAACTTCCCTAAACAGGGCTGCCTTCAGATGTCTTCTAAAAGTCAGATAGTTGTTTATTTCCTTGACATCTGATGGGAGGGTGTTCCACAGGGCGGGTGCCACCACCGAGAAGGCCCTCTGCCTGGTTCCCTGTAACCTCACTTCTCGCAGGGAGGGAACCACCAGAAGACCCTTGGAGCTGGACCTCAGTGTCCGGGCAGAACGATGGGGGTGGAGACGCTCCTTCAGGTATACAGGACTGAGGCCGTTTAGGGCTTTCAAGGTCAGCACCAACACTTTGAATTGTGCTTGGAAACGTACTGGGAGCCAATGTAGGTCTTTCAAGACCGGTGTTATGTGGTCTCAGCGGCCGCTCCCAGTCACTAGTCTAACTGCTGCATGGCCGTCCATTGTACTCCATCGAGAAAGGGTTGTGGCTCAGAGGTAGAGCATCTGCCTTACATGCAGAGGGTCCCAGGTTCAATCCCCAGCATCTCCAGATAAGGGAGGGAGGGTCTCCCTGCCTGAAACCCTGGAGAGCGGCTGCCAGTTAGTGTAGACCAAACTGAGTGAAATGTCCCCATGTTCTGACTCAGAATAAGGCAGCTTCCTATAGGATAAGATCAATCCCATGGGTCGGCAAACTAAGGCCCGAAGGCCGGATCCGGCCCAATCGCCTTCTAAATCCCACCCGTGGACGGTCCGGGAATCAGCGTGTTTTTACATGAGTAGAATGTGTGCTTTTATTTAAAATGCATCTCTGGGTTATTTGTGGGGCACAGGAATTCATTCTTCTTTTTAGTCCGCCCCCGCCCACAAGGTCTGAGGGTCAGTGGACCGGCCTGAAAAAGTTTGCTGACCCCTGATCAAGCCAGTGGCTCATCTGGTCCAGCAAGCCCCAAATCCCTCCAGCATGCTCAAACTGGAGGGACATCGGGTTTGTTGAAACAGAGGGAAGAACAAGCTGTATCGGAGCCTCGGCAACGCAGCTTGTTTCTGCCTCTGCAGCGGTATGAGGGCGGACCGCGGTGGCGGTTTCACTCAGCGGTATATCACCGGTGAAACCGCCACCGCTCTGCCTCCAGCTTCCCCCCTCCCCTCGCCGTGCCGGGCACTGGGAGCAGAGGGACTCAGGAAATGGCAGTTTCACCAGCGATATACTGCTGAGCGAAGCCATCATCACGGTCTGCCCCTCGCATTGGTCCTGGGTGATATATGAATACCGTATTTTTCGCTCCATAAGATGCACTTTTTTCCTCCTAAAAAGTAAGGGGAAATGTCTGTGCATCTTATGGAGCGAATGTGTGGTCGATCGCTGGCTCCCTTGCCCAGGCCTCCATTGTTGAATGTTCTGCAGACGGAGGCTGTTCGTTTCCCCAGCGACTTAGAATCATAGAGTTGGAAGAGACCACAAGGGCCATCCAGTCAACCCCCTGCCAAGCAGGAAACACCATCAAAGCATTCCTGACTTGTGACTGGCTTGATTATATTATCTGTCTGAGAACTGTAGAAATGGCTCCCTATCCTTTCCTAAAGAAGCTGCAGAACTGTGAGTTGAACCCCATAAAAACAGGATTTTTCCCCCTTTGCAAAGTAAGCTCAACAACTTTGAGCTGATCCTCAAAAAAACGGGGCTTTTCCCCTGTGCAAAAGAAGCTGCACAACTGTGAGCTTATCCCAAAAAACGGGGCTTTCCTCCTCTAAAAACTACCGTATTTTTCACTCCATAGGGCGCACTGGACCATAGGGTGCACCTCGTTTTTAGAGGAGGGAACCCAAGAAAAAAAAATTTCCCTGCTTTTCCTCCTCTAAAAGCCCTGTTTAGCAACTTTTTTTGCAAAGTGAAAAACCCTGTTTTTTTGAGGATCAGCTAAATATTTTGCAGCTTTTTTTTGCAAAGGGGAAAGCCCTGTTTTTTTTGAGGATCAGCTAAAAGTTTTGCAGCTTTTTTTGCAAAGGGAAAAGCCCTGGTTTTTTGAGGATCAGCTAAAAGTTTTGCAGCTTTTTTTGCAAAGGGGGAAAAGCAAAGCTCCTTTTGCAAAGGGGGAAAAGCAAAGAGGAAAAGCCCCATTTTTATGGGGTTCAACTCACATTTCTGCAGCTTCTAAAGGAAAGGGAGCCTTTTCTACAGTTTCCAGACAGATAATCTAATCAGCCAGTCACATGTCACTGGGGAAACAAACAACCTCCCTCTGCAGCACATTCAACAAAGGAGGGCGGGGCAAGAGGGCGGGGCTGAAAGGGAGCCGAGGACTCTTATCTCTCCCGATCTCTTGCTGATCAGCTGCTGAGTGGGGTCCTTTCAACACCCCCTTTTCTCTTTGTAAAATAAAAAGCATGATCCTCTTTTGGCCCCTGGGCAATTCAGCTCCAGGGACCACCATTCGCTCCATAAGACGCACAGATATTTCCCCCTTACTTTTTAGGAGGAAAAAAGTGCCTCTTATGGAGTGAAAAATACGGTAGGTGCATCTTATGGTCAGGTACGTCTTATGGAGCAAAAAAATCTCCCAGGCCTAGCAGAGACAGGGAATCAGGTTCTGATTTTTGCTCTTTGGAAGTCCGATTCCAGCTCTCGATAGCCTGGATCGGCGGCATTTTCTCAAAGTTGCGCTTACGCAGAATTCTGACGTTACGCAGAATGACGTTGTCGTCATTGGAAAGCCTCGGGACAGGGCGTGCCAACCTTTTTGGTGCCAGGCTTTTTTAAAGCAAGGGGGGGCGTTAATTGGATGGCACAAAGGCAAACCCATCGACTCTCTCCGAAGTGGAGAGCTAAAGAGAGCAACTGCTTTGTGCGCTCGAAGGACAGGGGGAGATAATTACAGCTCAGGAGCCTTTAATACGGCACAGTGAAATTCCTGGAAATGCTGCTGACTCATTCGGAGATGACATCTTTGAAGAGCAGAGTCAAGGGCAGCAAAAGGAGCAATCCAGTTTTGATTAGCTTTTTAAATGCCTACGAGATACGGAATGTTTCCTCCACCTTTGAAAAGTTATATAGCTGCAGTGGGAGCAGCCCAAGTTTTGGTCTGTTTCGAATGTAACACTAAACTATGGGTTGGCTTAACACGCACCCAATGCCCCTCGCCTCTTTTATTTCTGTTTTTGATTACTTATTATTATGATTTGTTAATTGTCTATACAGTGTTTCATAGAGATTTGAAGGCCCGGGGGGAAAACGGAAAAATTAAGAAAAACCCCGTCCCCTGCCCCCCCCCCGTTTTTTCCTGAAGCCTTTTTTGTTTTTTCCTGAAAAATTGAAAAAATTGTTTTAATCCAAGCAAATCTTCAGTTCAATAACTGTGATATAATGACAGACACAACAGAGTAGATGCAGAAGCAGGGACTGAAACTGATATAGATCATTACAGCTCAGAAAATGATTCTGATTAAATTTCATGCCCATTCATTGAAATTTAGTCCCACTTCCTTCTTCAGTTCTTTTTATGAGAATGTTTTTTTAAATACTGTGGAGAGGAAATATGAATAATTGTTACTTCTGGATTTTTAAAAATTGTTTTGTGGAGTCCCCCCCCCCCCATAAACTAGTAAATAGTTCAGAAGTTAGTAAACAGGTTTGAAGTTAATACGATTTATGCTGTATTTGCGATGTGCTATTATGTTTTATTACGTTATGGCTGTTTATCAGTTGTAAACCGCTTTGAGATTCATTTAAATGAAAAGCGGCATAGAATTACAATCAATCAATCAATTAATTGGTATTGAATTGGGTGGGTCTTGGTATCGGGCATCTTCCTGCCTCCTAAATGCCTTCCCTTCCATCTCTTCCATCTCTCCTTCCCTTTCCAGGGTTACATGAAGCCCTTGAAGCTGCCAGAAAATGCCATCCTCTGCGATCCCGCCCTGGTGGATGAGATCTTTGATCAGATCCCCGAGCTGCTGGATCACCATGAGGAGTTCCTGGAGCAGATCACCGAGTGTGTGCAGAGCTGGAGCGAGAAGCAGAAAGTGGGAGACATCCTGGTGCAGTCTGTGAGTTCAGCCTTTCCGACAACACACACACACAACCTCTGGCACACACAACCTCTGATCAAGGAGCTGGTGTTTGAGCTTTCCTGGGTTACTTAGCCCAAAGGATGCAGGGCTTTCTGGCATCTATTAATCTATTTTATTCTACAGTGGTACCTTGGTTTAAGAACAGCTTAGTTTATAGTTACAGGTAGGTAGCCGTGTTGGTCTGCCATAGTCGAAACAAAATTTAAAAATTCCTTCCAGTAGCACCTTAGAGACCAACTAAGTTTGTTATTGGTATGAGCTTTCGTGTGCATGCACACTTCTTCAGATATTCTTCAGATAAGTTTATGAACAACTTGGATTAAGAACGCTGCAAACCCAGAAGTAGGTGTTTTGGTTTGTGGACTTTGCCTTGGAAACAGAACATGTTGAGTGTGTTCCATTTGTAAATGGAGTCCCCCGCTGCTATGGGAAAGCAAGTTTAAGAACCAAGCTTTAGTTTAAGAACGGACTTCCGGAATGGATTAAATTCATAAACCAAGGTAACACTGTATTCTATTCTATTCTATTCTGTTTTTTATTTTATTTTATTTTCACAAAGTAATCATCATAAATAAATGAGAATAAACACATGCACCCCACCACCGAGACCATTCCATTGTAACTATCCAACCTCCCAAAATTTCAACACCTCTTGCGACGGTTTGACCCCTTTCCATTTTAACAGTGCGCATTCTTCAAACACCTTCCATATCTCCTCAAAATCATTCCTCCTGCATATTCCCCCGTCTTACCTTAATGGCACGTGTCAATTTATCGTGAATAGCTATATCCCACACCTCTTTATACCATTCTTCCGTTTTATATTCTGCTTTCCCCTTCCACTTCCTAGCTATAATAATTCGTGCAGCTGCCAACAAATTTGTGAGCGAGTCCTTCATAGCCTGCGAACCACATCGTAAATTGATAATAATGCTACCTCTGGACTTGCGGTCAGCTTTAACCTTTTGCTATCTCTCAGGGAGAACCCGGGGATTTGGGGAGATCGTTTGTCACTTGCCGTATTTTTCGCTCCATAAGACACACTTTTTTCCTCCTAAAAAGTATGGGGAAATATCTGTGCGTCTTATGGAGCAAATGGTGGTCCCTGGAGCTGAATTGCCCAGGGGCCAAAAGAGGATCATGCTTTTTATTTTACAAAGAGAAAAGGGGGTGTTGAAAGGACCCCGCTCAGCAGCTGATCAGCAAGAGATCGGGAGAGAGATAAGAGTCCCTGGCTCCCTTTCAGCCCCGCCCAGGCCTCCCAGGCCTTTGTTGAATGTGCTGCAGAGGGAGGTTGTTTGTTTCCCCAGTGACATGTGACTGGCTGATTAGATTATCTGTCTGGAAACTGTAGAAAAGGCTCCCTTTCCTTTAGAAGCTGCAGAAATGTGAGTTGAACCCCATAAAAATGGGGCTTTTCCTCTTTGCTTTTCCCCCTTTGCAAAAGGAGCTTTGCTTTTCCCCCTTTGCAAAAAAAGCTGCAAAACTTTTAGCTGATCCTCAAAAAAACAGGGTTTTTCCCTTTGCAAAAAAAGCTGCAAAACTTTTAGCTGATCCTCAAAAAACCCTTGGCAAAAAAGCTGCAAAACTTTTAGCTGATCCTCAAAAAACAGGGCTTTTCCCTTTGCAAAAAAAAGCTGCAAAACCTTTAGCTGATCCTCAAAAAAACAGAGCTTTTAGAGGAGGAAAACCAGGGAAAAATTTTTTTTCTTGTTTCTTCCTCTAAAAACGAGGTACGGTACTTCTTTATCCCTCGCGTGATAGGTATGCCACCCAGCCTTCCTGCCCTTTGCTGGATCGGGTGCGGCCTTGTGCCACAACTGTCCCACCAATTTCTGTGGCCAAAATTGTCACAGCCTGCTTTCTTCCTGTAATGGTTGTTTTTTTCAAGGAGCCTGGTTCAAAAAGGATTGCCTGGGTGCGTGGGTGGTTGTGCAGTGGAAGCAGGGAGACCAAACATGTGCCGAGTTCCCTCTGACCCTCCGCTTCCCCTTATGGCTACCCAGCCTTCAAAAGAGCGCAGAGGACTAGAAACCTGAAGACGGCTGTGTGGATTTCCAAGGAGCTAAATTCTGTGACAAGTGCGGAAGGACTGGTGCAGGGTAGATTAGATTTAAATCAACTCGATTTATATCATGATTTAAATCACTAGTCGATAAGACTTGATTTAAATCTTTTTCTTTCTTTTTTTACAGAAAGCCTCATTCTTCCTGGCATCATATTTACAACCAGATGAAGGTTTCGTTTTTGGAATAAAAAAATTTCCAGAGTAGTTTTTACAATTATATCAAAAATGACTGATTTGGTTATAGTATTAGAAATACATAGACAGAGGAAGAGTTTGGATTTGATATCCCGCTTTATCGCTACCCGAAGGAGTCTCAAAGCGGCTAACATTCTCCTTTCCCTTCCTCCCCCACAACAAACACTCTGTGAGGGTGAGTGGGGCTGAGAGACTTCAGAGAAGTGTGACTAGCCCAAGGTCACCCAGCAGCTGCATGTGGAGGAGCGGGGACACGAACCCGGTTCACCAGATTACAAGTCTACCGCTCTTAACCACTACACTACACTGGTTTTAATAAGTTAACTGTTTATATTTTGACAACTTTTCTGCTATACTTTATTGGAAGGAGAAAAATAATCATAAACATATTAAACAATTTATTTAACTAAAACAATAACATTGTTGAAGGAGGGTCTCCACCCGCATCGTTCTGCCCGGACACTGAGGTCCAGTGCCGAGGGCCTTCTGGCGGTTCCCTCGCTGCGAGAAGCCAAGTTACAGGGAACCAGGCAGAGGGCCTTCTCGGTAGTGGCACCCGCCCTGTGGAACGCCCTCCCACCAGATGTCAAAGAGAAAAACAACTACCAGACTTTTAGAAGACATCTGAAGGCAGCCCTGTTTAGGGAAGCTTTTAATGTTTAATAGACTATTGTATTTTAATATTCTGTTGGAAGCCGCCCAAGTGTGCATAAATGTACCTTCCCCATCTTTACACCTCCAGCTGACCTCTCAACTATTCTTATACATCTTGGCCAATCAGCAATGCTAATTCATGTTTGCTTGTTTGAAAACTGATAATCCGCAGGGACTGAAATTCTCTTTTTGTTGTCGCTCACACCTCTCCACTTTCTACGACTCAAGAGGGAAATTTGTCTGCGTGTCTCATGAAGCCTTTGTCTCTCTCCTCCCCCTAGTTTTCCAAAGACATCCTGGTGAACATTTACTCTGCATACATCGATAACTTCCTCAATGCCAAAGATGCTGTGAGGATCGCCAAGGAAGCCAGGCCAGCGTTTATGAAGTTCCTGGAGGTAGGACAGAAAACATTTTTTTATTTATTTAATTTTTGATAACATTTTATTGATTTTCCAAAAAATAACAAAACTAAAAAAACAGGGGGGGAAATCATAACCAAATTAAACCATAATTTTGGTCGACCTCTCTCTACTCCCCATCTTGGTCCCATTATAATACACTTGTTCATGCACGTCCATAAAATCTTATATGTTGTTGTTGTTGTTGTGGTTGTTGTTGTTGTTCAGCCGTTCAGTCATGTCTGACTCTTTGTGACCCCCCATGGACCAGAGCACGCCAGGCACCCCTATCCTCCACTGCCTCTCGCAGTTTGGCCAAACTCGGCAATCAGCTTTCTTGATGGTCCGGCTCTCACTTCCATACATTACTACTGGGAAAAAGCAGTCTCCAACACAGATCTGAGTGCATTGTTTATCTTCTGTCTGGCAAGTTACCTGTTTGCATTATCTGGGTTTGGCCACTCTTTTGTTATTTTTTTTTGTTGTTCAGTCGTTCAGTCGTGTCCGACTCTTTCGTGACCCCATGGACCAGAGCACGCCAGGCACGCCTATCCTTCACTGCCTCCCGCAGTTTGGCCAAACTCATGTTAGTAGCTTCGAGAACACTGTCCAACCATCTCGTCCTCTGTCGTCCCCTTCTCCTTGTGCCCTCCATCTTTCCCAACATCAGGGTCTTTTCCAGGGAGTTTTCCAGGGAGTCTTCTCTTCTCATGAGGTGGCCAAAGTATTGGAGCCTCAACTTCAGGATCTGCCCTTCCAGTGAGCACTCAGGGCTGATTTCTTTAAGGATGGATAAGTTTGATCTTTTTGCAGTCCATGGGACTCTCAAGAGTCTCCTCCAGCACCATAATTCAAAAGCATCAATTCTTCGGCGATCAGCCTTCTTTATGGTCCAGCTCTCACTTTTGTTATTATAACTACTTAATTCCTGACTCTAGGTCACAGGTCACAGGCTCACACCCTGTTCATATCTTGAATGTGCCCTTAAGACAGGATTTGTGAGGACAGGATTTGTGAGAACAAAATATAAAATCAAAAAATCCTTCCTCTTTGTGACCCCATGGACCAGAGCACGCTTTATTGAATATTTGCAAACAAATTGCAAACAGATAAGAACATCATAACTGGATCAGCCTGCAGGTTGTTGTAATAACCTGCAGTTTCGTAAGAGTATATAATGTTGATGAATAAATGAGCAAATTAAGTTAATTTGGATATGCATAAAATTTTTAAAAATACATTCAAGGAACTGCAGAAAGAGAGAGGAGGGAGGAAGTCAAGTTTTGAAATGTTAAAATGACCATAAAATTATTGAAATGTATAAACCTCAAAAGTATTTAAAAAAACAAACAAAAAAAAACTGATCTTCATGTTCTTTCAGCAAAGCATGAGGGAAAACAAGGAAAAGCAGGCACTATCAGACCTCATGATCAAGCCGGTTCAGCGGATTCCACGCTACGAGCTTCTGGTCAAGGTGAGTCCAAGAGGCCTGGTTATTAATTGTTGTTCATAAATTGCTGTTATTAATTGTTGAGCTGCCCCAAGACCTGCGGGCATAGGGTGGCATATAAATTCAAATAAACGCATAGCTGTCAACTTTTCCCCCTTTTTAAGGGAAATTCCCTTATTCCGAATAGGATTCCTCGCAAGAAAAGGGAAAAGTTGACAGCTATGTAAACGCCATCTCCAACTCCTCGAAAGATTCCATTGGCGGCGTCTCCGTTAATTTTTACACATCACGTGGGAAGACAGGCGAACTAATACCAGTGTACTGGAAGAAGCAAAGATCCCCAGATTCTTCAACATCAACAGTGTGATGCAGCAGCTAAAAAAGCCAATGCAATTCTGGGCTGTATCAATAGGAGTATAGCATCTAGATCAAGGGAAGTAATAGTACCACTGTATTCCGCTCTGGTCAGACCTCACCTGGAATACTGTGTCCAGTTCTGGGCACCACAGTTCAAGAAGGATACTGACAAGCTGGAACGTGTCCAGAGGAGGGCAACCAAAATGGTCAAGGCCTGGAAACGATGCCTTATGAGGAACGGCTTAGGGAGCTGGGTATGTTTAGCCTGGAGAAGAGAAGGTTAAGGGGTGATATGATAGCCATGTTCAAATATATAAAGGATGTCATATAGAGGAGGGAGAAAGGTTGTTTTCTGCTGCTCCAGAGAAGCGGACATGGAGCAATGGATTCAAACTACAAGAAAGAAGATTCCACCTAAACATTAGGAAGAACTTCCTGACAGTGAGAGCTGTTCGACAGTGGAATTTGCTGCCAAGGAGTGTGGTGGAGTCTCCTTCTTTGGAGGTCTTTAAGCAGAGGCTTGACAGCCATCTGTCAGGAATGCTTTGATGGTGTTTCCTGCTTGGCAGGGGGTTGGACTGGATGGCCCTTGTGGTCTCTTCCAACTCTAGGATTCTATGATTGTAACTTCATTGGACTGGTCATGTTGTGCGAATGTATGCCTGATGATCGTCTTCCAAAGCAACTACTCTATTCCGAACTTAAAAATGGAAAGCGTAATGCTGGTGGTCAACAAAAGAGGTTTAAAGACTCTCTCAAGGCAAATCTAAAAAAAATGTAGTATAAACACTGACAACTGGGCAACACTGGCCTGCGAGAGCTTCAACTGGAGAACAGCCTTTACCAAGGCTTTGAAGACACTCAAACTCAGGACACAAGGGAGAAACATGCTAAGAGGAAGGCACGGTTGGCAAACCCTCAACTCCTGCCCGGAAAACTATGTCCCCACTGTGGAAGGACGTGTGCATCCAGAATTGGCCTCCGCAGTCACTTACGGACTCACTGTTAAAACCATGTTTATAGAAGACAATCTTACTCGGCCAAGAGTGATTGCCAAAGAAGAAAGAAGAAATTCAAAATTTTATTATTATTATTATTATTATTATTATTATTATTATTATTAACTGAAGGCAGTACAGTATTCAGCTTCTGATATAGAGGAACAGAGAACAGTGCAATAGATATTTAGCAACCCGAAGAGCTAAAAACTTGCTATCTGTTTCCCCCCACCCCTTTCTGGAAACTGTGTTTCTCAGGGTGCAAAACGTTTCCACCCAGTCAAGAGACTTGCGGAACAATCTGTGTCCCAGCTACACTGAGTCACCATCCTTGTTATTTCAGAATTCTGCTTCTCAACTCTCCATGGATGGAGTCGCTTCAGTGAATGCCTAGCAAATATTTACAGCAAAGAGGAAATAGGACGGTTGCATCTTTCCAGTTTTGTTTCTTAAAAAAAACAAACAAAAACATGGGGATAATTCTCAAGGACCTTTTCGGCAAACCCAGTTGGGCTGAATGGAAGACGCGCCAGAGCTCTGGTGTGTTCTTGCAGGGACACCGGATTTCAGTGGAAATTGGCACCTAGTTAAGAACTTCTAGTCGCCCTGAGAAGTTGTCCAATATAGCCCAGCTGTTCTGCCGCCTGGATCCCGGATGGTGGGCTGAGATGACAGCTTGCTTTTCAGCAAGCTACATTCCTTGAATATTTCGCATGCCTGTGAGTCAGAGCTACAGGCTTGGATCTGATTCCAGGAAAAGAGACAGCTACTCCTTCAGGAGCTCTGAGCCCACCAGGGAGAAGAGAAACGAGATCCTTCGTGGTCCCTGTCCTCACAAACCAAAGTCCTGCAGCAAACCATTTTATTTGTTTGTTTGTTCGCGTCATTTATCACCCTATTGGTGGCACACAAGGTTTTGTTCCTCCCCATTTTATCTGTACCACAACCCTGCGAGGTAGGTTAGGCTGAGAAATTGTGGCTGCAACCCGGTCACCCAAGTGAGTCCCTTGTCCGAAATGAGGATTTGATTTTTTTAAAAAAAATATTTTATTTTTCAATTTTCACTTTTACAACAAACTATTTTTTTAAAAAAAAACATCCAAAATACATACTGTATTTTTCACTCCATAATATGCACTTTTTCCCTCCTGAGAACGAAGGTGAAATGTCTGTGCGTCCTATGAAGCGAAGGCACTGGATGGCAGTGGGATCCCTTGAGCGGAGGGATGCCATTGCCGCCGGAGCCATGGCTCCCAGCGGTGGGGAGGGGGCAGCAACCCGAAATTCTCCGCCCCGCTCCGTCGCTGCCACCAGCGGCAGAGCAGCTGGGCTGGGCAGCAGCCACTTAGCTCCTGGCCAGCCCCGCTGCTTTGGGGCGAGCGGCGAGGGAGGGCTCCGTCTGGGCCGCTTTCCCTCCTCTCGCCCCACAGCGAGCCGGGGAGAAGGGAGACATGGTTGCCCCTGCGAGAGGTGGCGACGGGATCAGTACCCCAAAAGCTCTCCTTTCGGGGCGCTCATCCCACCACCACCTCTCGCAAGAGCAGGCTTCATTCCCCCTTTCTTTCTTTCTTTCTTTCTTTCTTTCTTTCTTTCTCCCTCCCTTCCTTCTCTCTCTCTCTCTCTCACACACACACACCACCCCTTCCTTTCCTTCCTCTCTCTCTCTCCTTCCTTCTCCTCTCTCTCTCTCTCTTCCCTCTCTCTCTCTCTCTCTCTCTCTTCCTTCCTTCTCCTTCTCTTCCTTCTTCTCCTTCCTCTTCCTTCTTTCTTCTTCTTTCTTTCCTTCCTTCCTTCTCCTTCCTTCTTTTCTTTCTCTTCCTCTCTTCCCTTCTTTCTCTTCTCTTCCTCCCTTCCCTTCTTTCTCTTCTCTCTCTCTCTCTCTCTCTCTTCTTCTCCTCCTTCTCCCTTCTTCTTCCTTCCTCCTTCCCTTCCTTCCTTCCTCTTCCTCCCTCCTCCTCTCTTCCTCCCTCCTTCTTCTCTCTCTTCTCTCTCTCTTTCTCTCTCCTCTTCTCTCTCCTTCCTTCCTTCCTTCCTTCCTTCTCCCTCTTTCTTTCACTCTCTGTCACCCCTGAACACAGCGGAGGTGGGGGGCGGCAGCGGAGGGATGCTGCTGGTTGCTCCCCGCCAACCCCGTTCACCCAAGCAGGCTTGTTTTTGCGATCGGGGTTGGCGGGGAAGAACCAGCAGTATCCCTCAGCCCCCCCCCCAGCCTTTTAGAGGAGGAAAAGAATTTTTTCTGTTTTTCCTCCTCTAAAAACTAGGTGCGCCCTATGGAGCAAAAAATGTGGTACATAGTTTGAATTCCCTCCCACCTCACTTTGTGCTTTCTTCAGAAATCACTTTTCGCTACTGAATCCCCTCTCTACATTCCTAATAGCTTAATAGTCTAACAGCTTGGGTTAAATTAATCCTGCTAATGCAGTTAATTGTTTACAAAAAATAAATAAAATTAAAATGATGATCGTCTTCCAAAGCAATGCCTGATGATTGTCTTTATTCCGAACTTAAAAATGGAAAGTGTAATTCTGGGAAGTCAACAAACAAGGTTCAAAGACTCTCTCAAGGCAAATCTTTAAAAATGTAGTATAACCACCGACAACTGGGAAACACTGGCCTGCGAGCGCTCCAGTTGGAGAACAGCCTTGACCAAAGGTGTCATGGGCTTTGAAGACACTCGAACTCAGGACGAAAGGGAGAAACGTGCTAAGAGGAAGGCATGCTTGGCAAATCCACACCGTGATCAACTCCCGCCTGGAAACCTATGTCCCCACTGTGGAAGGACGTGTGGATCCAGAATTGGCCTCCACAGTCACTTACGGACTCACTGTTAAAACCGTGTTCATGGAGGACAATCTTACTCAACTATGAGTAATCGCCAAAGAAGAAGACTCTGCTTTTGAAATATAAATTCCTGAGATCTAGCCTCCCTTGACTGCAGGCCTGTGGCCAAAGAGATCTTAGGGATTTGCCAAAGACACAGCACCGACTTCCAATATTCGATGACAGGTCCTTCCCGCTCTACGAGGGATCGCCAGAGAAGAAGACAGCCAGGCCAAGACAGATGAGGGCCTTTGCCGCGACTCCAGTGGGTTTTATTTATTCCTTTGTTTTGAAAGAAAGCAACCCGTGCTTCCGTGCCGTTTGGAGAGAGTGTGTGGGAGAGAGCTTTGTAGGATCGACGTCTTTTCGGAAAATGGCAAGCCTTTAATCCAGCAGGAAGCTTCTTTGCATCTGGAGAGAATGAGGAATCTGCCATTTCCTTCCACACACACACACACACAACACTTTTAGGCATGTATGAAACCATCTCCATTAGGGTTGCTATCCTTTCCCACCCCCCTCTCTCTTCTGGCCCTGCTCCTGTGCCATTAACCAGCATACTAGACACGTGCAGAAATACAGCAGGTAGGGAATCAGCCTTTCGAAAATTTGCCAGGAGGCCAGCCGCTCTCCCTCCTGGCGCAACATACCTCGCAGGGTTGTTGTTGTTTGGGGGGGGGGTAAATGAGATGGTGGGGAGAGCTACGTACGCCACCTTGAGCTCCTTGGAGGAAAAAGGTTGGGTATAAATAAAAGACATTTCCAGCCCCTGCCATTGGAGATTGAACCCAGGACAATTTAGGCCCAAATTAGACACGCTACCATTGAGCTACTGCCCTTTGGCTTCTTTTTCCTGGTGTGGCAGCAAGTGATGGAAGGAGCTTCACTTGCAAAAGGCGTTAGAACAGGACCAGAGAAAGAGAGCAGCTTGATGGGTTTCCGAGGCCAGCTTTCTGGTTTTGCAGGGCTGCCTCCCTCCTCTCCCCGGCCTGGATAATTTCTGGTTTTGAATCTAGACCAGGTTAGTGCTTCCTTCAGTTATAGATCATTTCTGCAGGGTATACTCACCTTAAATATATGGCTCGTCCCAGACATAACACTGTCCGCCAGAAATGTGGGTCTTGGGAAACACTTCATGGATTCCTACTATATAAACATATGTGTACATGCTATATATTTATAGCTGTGTATAAAAAGATAAGCTAACAAACATTTGCGGGCAGTTTTTAAGAGGCTTGGTGGGAAACGCCTGAAGTTCTCGGCTGACAAAGTTTGCCTTTTGACCCTATGCTTTTATCGGCAAAAGCTACAATTGAGACATACAGGTGAAACTCGGAAAATTAGAATATCATGGAGAGGTTCATTTCTTTCAGTAATTCAAATTAAAAGGTGAAACTAATATATGAGATAGAGTCATGACATGCAGAGCGAGATATGTCAAGCCTTTATTTGTTATAATTGTGATGATTATGGCGTACAGCTGATGAGAACCCCAAATTAACAATTTCAACTTTGGGGTTTTCATCAGCTGTACGCCATAATCATCACAATTATAACAAGCAAAGGCTTGACATATCTCGCTTTGCATGTCATGAGTCTATCTCATATATTAAACTCCAGTAGCTAATGAAAACAATTGCTTACACAAATGGACTTTTCCACAATATTCAAATTTTTCGAGTTTCACCTGTAGGTAAAGGTAAAGGGACCCCTGACCGTTAGGTCCAGTCGCGGACAACTCTGGGGTTGTGGTGCTTATCTCTTTACTGGCCGAGGGCGCCAGTGTCATGTGGCCAGCATGACTAAACTGCTTCTGGCGAACCAGAGCAGCTCACGGAAACGCCGTTTACCTTCCCGCCACAGTGGTACCTATTTATCTACTTGCACTTTGACGTGCTTTCAAACTGCTAGGTTGCAGGAGCTGGGACCGAGCAACGGGAGCTCACTCCGTCGCGGGGATTCGAACCACCGGCCTTCTGATCGGCAAGCCTTAGGCTCTGTGGTTTAACCCACAGCACCACCCGCGTCCCAGATTGAGACATATGGGGGGAAATTCTGTATGCGACGCACCATTCGCTTGTGACATTTGTTGCGATGGTATCCACTGGCTTTGAAAGGAGAGGTCATGGGACGGAGGGACCCCCAGAAGATTTCTTCTGTTAGTTACGATATCAAAATGGAGCACCCGTATTCAGGAGCAGTATAGCCACGAATACGTGATGCTGGGAACTAGCAGCAAGGGAGTGCTGTGGCTTTCATGCCCTGCTTCTGGCTTTCTCAGAAGCCAGCTGGCTTGCCCCGTTGGAAACTGGGTGCAGGGCAAAAGGGCTCAGTTGGCTGGCAGCAAGAGTGAGGAACCTCTGGCCACCCATATGTTGCTGTGAACCTCTGGCCAGTGCTCAGGGATGACGATGATGAGCTCAAGGAGACTCACCTAGCACCTTCGTCACATCCCTCTGGGAGCCAGGCAAAAGCATCCCTCTTCTCCCAGGCCTGGGCACTAAAATTTGGCAAACTGGAACGTGTGTAGGGGAGGGCGATCAAGATGACCAAGGAACTGGAAACCGAGCCTGATGAGGAATGGTTGAAGGAGCTGGGTATGTTTAGCCTGGAAAAAAGAGAGGAGATAGGATAGTCATCGTCAAATATCTCAAGGGCTGCCGCATGGAGGATGGAGCAAGCTTGTTTTCTCCTGCTCTGGAAGGTAGGACTCGAACCCACAGCCTCAAGTTACAAGAAAGGAGATTCCGACTGAACATCAGGAACAACTTTCTGACAGTAAGAGCTGTTCGGCAGTGGAAGGGTCTCCCTCGGGAGGTTGTGAACTCTCCTTCCTTGGTGGTTTTAAGCAGAGGTTGGATGGCCATCTGTCATGGATGCTTTAGCTGAGATTCCTGCATTGCAGGGGGTTGGACTAGATGACCCCTGGTTCCCTTCCAACTCTACAATTCTAGGATTCTAGGATTTGGGTAAGTCTTTTAAACTGTGGGTGGGCTATTGTTTGTTATTATGGTACGTATTAAGGCTGGGATTGCTCCGTCGGTAGAGCACGAGACTCTTAAATCTCAGGGCTGTGGGTTCGAGTCCCACGTGGGGCAAAGGCTTCCTGCCTTGCGTGGGGTCAGACTAGATGGACCGCAGGTTTCCCCACGCATGACTTACCAGCAAATGTCACAACGTTTGAGACGTTTCCCTCCGAGCCTCCTTCGATTTTACACACTGCGAGCAAATGTCAGAACCCGTGGAATTCCTGGCATTTGAAGCCGAGAGAGAGAGAGAGAAATTCCCCAAGCAGGTTTCTAGGAAGCCACGTTCCCTTGGGGGGCGGGGGGGAGCGTTCAGTTGGGAAGGAGGATGGGATAAATCTCATTTCCGGCCTGCATGAGAGAGAGAGAGAGAGAGAGAAAGTGCACTGCAGAGAGAACTGAGAAAAAGCAGAGCTCTTTTTGGCAGGTTCTCATGAACCATACGTCAGGGGACTTCCTAATATGCCGGCCAGGGGAGGGTGTATCTGGAAAGGCTGAGGCACGCTTGGAAGGTGCCCCCAGAAGTCCCCCTGTCAGGCCGCGTTGCCAACATCACAAATGTCTGCCCAGGTTCCGTCTGCTGGCCCTCAGTCCTCCCTGATTGATGTACCCATCCACCTCCATTGGCACTGAAAAACCACCAATTACTCGTGAGCTCCATCGCTCTGCACTTACCTCCGTCCCATTAACCAGCCACTTTTATTTGCTCTTCCCGTGATGGATAGCCCAAGAGTCGGCGAGAGGAGGGAGGCAGGGAGCGCCTTCTCCTGGCCCTGCCTTCGTTCTTTGCTTCCAGGGAGCAGCTCAGACGCCATTCCAACCCACCCCCACCCCCTGGCCGGCACCGTTGCGCTCCAGGAACGGTGTGCAGCTTTTTTCGGAATCGGGTATAAGGAAAGCAGCTAGGGCTGCAGAGAGAGATGGATGCGCCCACAGAAATGCTAAAGACCTCAAGCATGGCTCGGTGACGGAGAATACGCCTAAGGAATGGAGGAGGGATTTGGGATTCAGTATGCATTTGAAGAGGGACGCGGGTGGCGCTGTGGGTTAAACCACAGAGCCTAGGGCTTGCTGATCAGAAGGTCGGCGGTTCGAATCCCCGCAATGGGGTGAGCTCCTGTTGCTCGGTCTCTGCTCCTGCCAACCTAGCAGTTGGAAAGCATGTCAAAGTGCAAGTAGATAAATCTCCGGCGGGAAGGTAAACAGCGTTTCCGTACGCTGCTCTGGTTCGCCAGAAGCGGCTTTGTCATGCCGGCCACATGACCCGGAAGCTGTACGCCTGCTCCCTTGACCAGTAACACGAGATGAGCACTGCAACCCCAGAGTCGGACACAACTGAACCTAATGGTCAGGGGTCCCTTTACTTACCTTATGCATTTGCAGAGCTACCTGCGTCACACCTTCCAGCATCAATGGGCAAATCGAAACCCGGGATCCTTTCGCAAGTTGCACTCCTTCGAATTCCGCAGTGCAGTTCTCCGGCCAAAAAGCGTGTGCATAAAGGTGTTTGGTCCAGGGTCAAATGAGCTTGTAAATGCATATATAACAATGAAAATAGCCTGCCCAAAGTCATTACATTTGGGGAAATCGCTTTGCAAAAACGTATGTGTGAGGCTAAACTGCATAGAAAAATGTGAGTAAGTTTGGAGAAATTGGCGGCAAAATGCTGACGAGTTCACAAGGGCCTATTTCTTTTAATTGATTTATTACCAGGAGGAAAGTGCAAACCTAACAATGAAGAAGTCAGAGATTTTTTTAAAAATGTCACCCCCCCTCCCCTAGATGAAAAGGACAAAAGTACAAAGTAACAGCGCAGCTCCGAAGAGACTCATTCAAAGGTTCCCATTGCAAATAATAAAGCTTTATATAAAAAAATTAAAAGTATTCTCCATGGGAGTTCCATGATTAAAGGTTTTATATACAGTGGTACCTTGGTTCTCAAACTTAATCCATTCTGAAAGTCCGTTCCAAAACCAAAGCGTTCCAAAACCAAGGCACGCTTTCCCATAGAAAGTAATGCAAAATGGATTAATCCATTCCAGACTTTTAAAAACAACCCCTAAAACAGCAATTTAACATGAATTTTACTATCTAATGAGACCATTGATCCATAAAATGAAAGCAATAAACAATGTACTGCAGTCACACAATCAATCATCAATCAATCAGTAGCTGAACTGGGTTCCACACAGTCACAAAAACAAAAAAAAAGAGCCACAAAAACGCAAAATAAATAGCAAAAACAGACAGACCTCAGCGTAACACTCAAAACGGAAGTGTGGCACTCAAATCGGAAGCGTAACACTCAAAACGGAGCAAAAAGGTTCTCAATCTGGAACACTTACTTCCGGGTTTGCAGTGTTTGGGTTCGAAGTTGTTTGAGTACCAAGGCGTTTGAGAACCAAGATACCAATGTAGTCTTAAGTGACCCAGACATTTGCATCTACAGAAGTCATAAGGACTTGGGGGAGGGAAGGAATCGCAAACTAATGAGATAATGTGGAGCAAATTTGACATTTCTGCCCAGGTTACATACGCTTCAGGTTACATACGCTTCAGGTTACATACTCCGCTAACCCAGAAATAACGCTTCAGGTTAAAGAACTTTGCTTCAGGATAAGAACAGAAATCGTGCTCTGGCGGCGCAGTGGCAGTGGGAGGTCCCATTAGCTAAAGTGGTGCTTCAGGTTAAGAACAGTTTCAGGTTAAGAACGGACCTCCGGAACGAATTAAGTACTTAACCAGAGGTACCACTGCATATCCATTTCCTGCTCTAGTTACCGCTGCGCTTTCTCCCACCAGGACCTTCTGAAACACACGCCCGAAGCCCACCCTGACCACCCGTTTCTGATGGAAGCTCAGAGGAGCATCAAACAGGTGGCTGAGAGGATCAACAAAGGGATGAGGAGCGCCGAAGAGGTAGAACGAAACGCCCGGATAGTGCAAGAGATTGAGTCGCATATAGAAGGAATGGAGGACGTAAGATTTGGCAAGATGCTTTCTTGAATGTGGGCTTCTTTTGGGGGGAGGAGTAGGGGGTAGGGATACATCTATGTACACTTTGGGCGGCGGGGGGGGGGGCTTCTCTGCTGAGGACCACATCACCCAGATGTCAGGGGTCAGGTTCCAGTAGCGGGCCAGTCTTACTACACAAACTCAAACACACACGTGGAAACAGAGGTCCGTACATTTAACTCTTAGTAAATCCACTCAGGTTTCACCTTTTTTTCTCCCTTTTTTATCAAGGTTTGTAAGCAAGGGTTTCCCAACACTCTTTACCTACCCTAATTGCGAACACCGCAAACGTCTTGGGGAGGGGAGGACACACTGTTTTCTCGCGAGAGAACAGGGAGGCCGTTTTGGGTGCCGTGATCTTGCACGATTTCGTGCCAAGATCTTGCCTTGAAAAAGCGTTTGCCCTACCCGAAAAAAGGGTGGGGTGGGGGGCTGCAATCTTGTGCGGCACCCCAAAACATGCATGCAAGCGTGGCACTGAAAAATGTGCGTCTTTTGGGTACTGTGTTCTCGCATGGATCACATGACTCATGCAGGCGTGTGGGCAGGAAGATGCACCCCCCGTTTTGGGGACTCGAGGTGTTGGAGGGACTGTGGTTGTACAAAAAGCACTCGGTGACCCCAGCCGAAGAATGCCAGTAAGGCTGAACAGAAAGCCTTTCAGCTATTTAAAGCCTCAAACGTCAAAATGCAATTGCAACCCCCCCCCCATTATTATTTTTTTGCATGTATGCAGTTACAAAGTTCATTGCATATTTGCAAGGAGCACAAGTCTGCTTCCAAATTTCTCCCTTAGCCTTCCTTCTTGCAGAGGAAGGAGCAGAAACTGCACACTTGGCACCAAAGCTCTTTCCCCACGCACTTGGTGATGGGGAGGGGACCCTGAGGGCTCGATGGAATTCATCTGGCTTACCTACCCCTGGTGTAAATGAATCCAGAAATGTACATGTTCACTGTTCTTTCAGATGCTTATTTCGGACTACCCTAGGTTTCCATCATTGTGTCAAGACATTTGGGCTCCTTTCAGCCAGAGACAGAGCCGTGTGCAAAGATGGAGATGGAGACTGGAAATTTACCATATTTTTCGCTCCATAAGACACACTTTTTTCCTTCTAAAAAGTAAGGGGAAATGTCTGTGCGTCTTATGGAGCGAATGTATGGTCGATTGCTGGCTCCCTTTCCGGCCCCACCCCCTTGCCCAGGCCTCCATTGTTGAAGGCTGTTTGTTTCCCCAGCGACATGTGACTGGCTGATTAGATTATCTGTCTGGAAACTGTAGAAACGGCTCCCTTTCCTTTCCTAAAGAAGCTGCAGAACTGTGAGTTGAACCCCATAAAAACAGGATTTTTTCCCTTTGCAAAGTAAGCTCAACAACTTTGAGCTGATCCTCAAAAAAAAACAGGGCTTTTCCCTTTGAAAAAAAGCTGCACAACTTTGAGCTGATCCTCAAAAAAACAGGGCTTTTCCCTTTGCAAAAGAAGCTGCACAACCTGAGCTGATCCTCAAAAAAACAGGGCTTTTCCCTTTGCAAAAGAAGCTGCACAACAGTGAGCTGATCCCCCCCCTCTAAAAACTAGGTGCGTCTTGTGGAGCGGAAAAATATGGTAATTTTGGTTACCCAGTCCTCAACACGTGCCCCCACCCTCTCGGTGTTCCCCCTCTAGAGGACATAAGTCTGTGTCACGCTGGAAAGTGACCAAGAGATGGAAGGAGATGCTAAATTGTTTCTTTGTTTCCTGGCTTTATTTCCTGCCTTTCTAACCAAAGCACTCGAGGAGGTGTACGTTTTATCGTAATGACCTGCAATCTGAAGGACGTAATATGAAATGGAAAGGGGATAAAAATAAGAGCTTTTATACATTCCCATAATGGCCAGTTGGAATTATCACTGGAGGTGGGGCAGTTTGGGGAGGGGTGGCATCTAGAGCGGGCACGGCTGTCTCACCTTTCCCCCTGCTGCAGTAAGCTTGCCATAATCCCTAAGCCTGATGGAAAAACTGATGTCGGTTAATGCCATGCACAATCTCCCTCGGGAGTAATTCTATGGGAACATTTGACAGGAATAACCGCTGTCGACTGCTCTGACTGCATGCATGGTAGGGACCCACAAGCCACAGGGGTGGGTCCTGTTCAGGGGGGCTATCTATTCTGTGTCCAGGGCGGCTGTCTACCAGCTCCATCTGGTACGCAGGCTGAGACCCTCCTTGCCCGCAGACTGTCTCGCCAGAGTGGTGCATGCTCCTGGTTATCTCCCGCTTGGACTACTGCAATGCGCTCTCGTGGGGCTACCTTTGAAGGTGACCCGGAAACTGCAATTAATCCAGAATGCGGCAGCTAGACTGGTGACTGGGAACGGCCGCCGATACCATATAACACCGGTCATGAAAGACCTATATTGGCTCCCAGTAAGTTTCCGAGCACAATTCAAAATGTTGGTGCTGACCTTGAAAACCCTAAACGGCTTGGTCCAGCATATCTGAAGGAGCGTCTCCACCCCCATCGTTCTGCCCGGACACTGAGGTCCAGCTCCGAGGGCCTTCTGGCAGTCCCCTCCCTGCGAGAAGCGAGGTTACAGGGAACCAGGCAGAGGGCCTTCTCGGTGTGGCACCTGCCCTGTGGAACGCCCTCCCAGATGTCAAGGAAATAAACAACTATCTGACTTTTAGAAGACATCTGAAGGCAGCCCTGTTTAGGGAAGTTTTTAATGTTTGATGTTTTTAATATTCTGTTGGGAGCTGCCCAGAGTGGCTGGGGAAACCCAGCCAGATGGGCGGGGTATAAATAATAAATTATTATTATTATTATCATCATCATCATCATTATCTTTATCTTGCTTCACCACACTGTCACAACAGAGAAGTCGGTGTTAAGATCCCCTTTGGGCGTTTGGCGATCACTGATTCCTTGTATCTCCACAGCTTCAGGCCCCGCTGCGGAGATTCTTGCGCCAGGAGATGTTAGTAGAAGTGGTAAGAGAGCCCTCCATAATCGATATTCTGCAAATTCAAAGTCAGCCTTTTTAATGAACGTTGCATATTTTTCCTCTTTTGGTTTATCGGGGTGGGTCGGTGTGAACGGTCTCTGTGAGCTGAACAGCCCTGGGTGCAACGCAGGATCAGAACCCCAGCTTGCTCATTCCCCCACCAAAAGCAATTCTTTAAACTATTAAAAAAAAAAACAGGTCCTAATAACTGTTGGAAGTGTAAACAAGTAGGTGGTTCTTTCATATGTGGTGGACTTGCAAGAAAGCGAGGGAATTTTGGGAAATGATATACGTATGATGAGATAAAAAAGAAGTTTAAAGTGATTATGCTAAAAATAACATTGAAAACCCTGAAGCTTTTTCTTTTAGGGATGATAGGTACAGAAGTTCCAAAAAGGTGGTTAGATTGCTTGTGTATGTAACTACGGCAGCGAGGATCTGTTATGCACAAAATGCTGAATCAGTTAAATCAGTTAAAATAAGACAACTTAATCATGATTGCTTTATGGAAGAATGGAAGCCTTTTTTTGAACTACAGTTTTTAAAGAAATACTAGGGGAGGATGAATTTGTGAGCAGGATTTGAACTAGGAGCAGCAGAAGGAATTAGAGATTATTGTATTAATGTTATGGTATAATAGAGGGAAGATGGGGTGCAGAAAGGGGGAGGAATAAAAAAAGGAAAATGGGATGGGAAGTCGACGAGACAGAAGAAAAATCTATTACGTACTGGAATGCTTATGTGTAATTTCTGGAAATTTAATAAGATATATCTAAATATATCTATATATATAAAAACAGAGGTTCTCAGGAAACCAAATTCGTTATCTCGTATCTCAGTCTCCAGCTTGTTCCCCCCACCAGCTACCCTTGTGCTTTTGCAGAATTTAGGTTGTAAACCAGGGGTCAGCAAACTCTTTCAGCAGGGGGCCGGTCCACCGTCCCTCAGACCTGGTGGGGGGCCGGACTATATTCCAAAGGAAAAAATACTGTAGGCCTATATTCTGGCGTATAAGACTACTTTTTAATCCAGGAAAATCTTCTCAGAAGTCGGGGGTCGTCTTATACGCCGGGTGGAGAATCTGCGGTCGAGTATATCTCAAACTCTATATTTTAACTGGAAAAGTTGGGGGTCGTCTTATACGCCGGAAAATACGGTAAACAAATTCCTATGCCCCACAAATAACCCAGAGATGCATTTTAAATAAAAGCACATTTTCATGTAAAAACACCAGGCAGGCCCCACAAATAACCCAGAGATGCATTTTAAATAAAAGGACACATTCTACTCATGTAAAAACACCAGGCAGGCCCCACAAATAACCCAGAGATGCATTTTAAATAAAAGGACACATTCTACTCATGTAAAAACACCAGGCAGGCCCCACAAATAACCCAGAGATGCATTTTAAATAAAAGGGCACATTCTACTCATGTAAAAAAAAAAAACACTGGTTCCCAGACCGTCAGCGGGCCGGATTGAGAACTCGACTGGGCCGGATTTGGCCCCCGGGCCTTAGGTTGCCTACCCATGCTGTAAACGCAGCACCTAAATTTCAGCTGCCTTGGGACTCCCCAACACTTTCAGGGTTTGCTTTTTAGACAGAAGCAGCCTTTCTCTCCCCCCCCCAAAAAAAACACCGCAGAACATTTCCCCGGGCTCCCAGTGCTGTGACAGGGAGATAACAATCAAAATTCCCCCAGCCGAGGGAGTGTGTGCCACCCTGCGTTGCCATGGCAACCCCGGGAGCAGGGGATCCAAATAAATAGGCCCTCTTCCGCACAAAAGGCCTCGCCTGGCTTTTCCAGATCACGTTGGATTCCAGCGTGGCCGCGAACAGCCAGTCGTGTCTGCCGCCGCCCCAGCCTCGCGACTCACCCAGCCTCCTGTCACCCTACAACTAAATTTCAGGGGGGGAGGCGGGTTTCAGCCATTATTTCCAGAGCGAAGGCGGCGTACGGAACGCATCCAGTCGGAAAATGCAAAAGGGAAGGATTGCATGCCCTCAACAGCCAGCCAAGCTGCCTTTTTATTAAGCGGGGCTGCGGTTCGGGGAGAGGGTAGTAAAATCTCTATCAATCAGGGATGAATTAAATCGATATACAATGAAATGGGAAAAAAATGTTCAGATACTCATTTAGGAAAACATCAGAGTGCTTTCTATTTAAAAATAGAAAATGGAGAGAGCCGCTGTGTTTTAGTGTGCGATGCCTTAGCGATGCCCACGCAGATTTTTTTTTAAAAATAAAATAAATTTTATTGAGATAATTCAACATTAATACATTTATACATACATGTTGCAATACAAACATACATTCATACAGTCCTTATTCCTACATACCCACACTCAATTTCACACATAACTTCCTTTTCCCACCACCATCCCTCACCTCTCACCCCACCCTGTGCTGTGCTAGACTTCCAATCTACTCAGTTGCAATTTCTTTCCATTTCTATTATTTTCTTTCACACACTATTAAACTAACTTTCTGCTTCTTTTTCCTTTACACATTGTTATCCGTATTATTTGGTATTCCAGTATTTATAACGGAACTTGTTTATTCTAATAGGAGTTCTGATTTTGCAATATAATTTTGTATATATCCTTTAAACACCTTCCATTCCCTGTCTTTTGGAATCCTTCCGATTTCTCCCATTGTTTTGGACATATTGTAATACTCCAGCAATTTGGCAAGCCACTCTGTTTTTGTTGGTATTGAACCACTTTTCCATTTTTTTTCGCAATCAGTAGCCTTTTCCTTTAAACTTCCTGGCACTATTCCCAATAGAAAGCCTTCTGATGTTTTCCTAAATGAGTATCTGAACATTTTTTTTCATTTCATTGTATATTGTTTCCCATAATTGTTTGATATTTAAACAATTCCACCATATATGCATCATAGTTTCTTTCCCCGTGTTGCATCGCCAGCAGACAGGCTGTCTGCCCACGCAGATTTTGAGTGGAATTAAAATGTGCGTAGTTTTATCTTTCTGTTCCCTGCGGCGGTTGGGGTTAGGTTTATTATGCGACCGAGTAACGAAACGCCGCTGCCTCTCTGACAGCCGGGAATCAAATTAAACATTGCGCAAGGAGGCCATGCTGGGGTCTCCCCGCTGGGTTTGGGGGGTGACAGTTCGGGGCAGAGGGGCAGGCATGTCATATCTCCCCTGCCCCCCTCACCACACAGCTGCTTTCCTGGTAAGAGTTGCCAGGGGCCATTGTTTTGCTGCCATTTCTCTCCATGCTGAGATAGTAGCAATAGTAATAATAATAATAATAATAATAATAATAATAATAATAATAATAATAATACCACTTTTCAGCCAAAGGGCGGTTTGCAGTGTAAAAATACAAGATAGAAGCACAAAATACACAATATAAGCAAGAGCAAAAACAAAACACAGCCAATCACCCCCTTCCCATAAAGGACGATTGCCGTGATCCCTTTGAATATCCAGGAGAAAAGCGAAGGGGAAGGCTCAGATACAGACTATTCACAAAGAGCACACCTTTTCCTGCGACGCAAATAAAATGGCAGCTTTGCCAAGGGAGAAAGTAACGTAGGAGCATAAGGGAAGGAGAGGCGGTGCCCTGTTTTTTTTTATTTCATTTCATAAAATTTACACGCCGCTTGATTGCAAACGAAAAAAAGAAAAACCCTCCTCAAAGTGGTTTACAGTGAAATTTAGGGATGCGGGTGGCGCTGTGGTCTAAACCAGTGTTTTTCAACCTTTTTTGGGCAAAGGCACACTTGTTTCATGAAAAAAATCACGAGGCACACCACCATTAGAAAATGTTAAAAAAATTAACTCTGTGCCTATATTGACTATATATAAAGTAATTTTCCCACGGCACACCAGGCAACATCTCGCGGCACACTAGTGTGCCGCGGAACAGTGGTTGAAAAACACTGGTCTAAACCACTGAGCCTCTTGGGCTTGCCGATCAGAAGGTTGGCGGTTTGAATCCCCGCGACAGTGAGCTCCCGTTGCTTGGTCCCAGCTCCTGCCAACCTAGCAGTTCAAAAGCACACCAGTGCAAGTAGATAAATAGGCGGGAAGGTAAATGGCATTTCCGTGCGCTCTGGCTTCCCGTTGCGCCAGAAGTGGTTTAGTCCTGCTGGCCACACGACCTGGAAAGCTGTCTGTGGACAAACACTGGCTCCCTCGGCCTGAAAGCGAGACGAGCGCCGCAACCCCATAGTCGCCTTTGACTGGACTTCACCGTCCAGGGGTCCTTTACCTTTTAGCTTTCCCTACAATGAAATTTACCAGTATAAGCAACTCTTTAAAACATTTGGAAGATAAAATCAACAATAAACTAAAAAAGCAGTCACATTATCGGGGCTTTTTTCCAGCCGGAACTCACCAGAACCTCTTTGGTTTCGTTTTTATCGTCCCCCGCAGCAGTGGGGCAAGCTCAACAGGTTTGGGTGGCTGCTCCGCCTAATAAAAGGTCAAGAAGTTCCGGCACCTCTTTTTCGAGGGGGGGAAAAAGCCCTGCACATCATCATTAAATTAACTTTGTATACCACCCTTCATCTGCAGATCTCAGGGTGCCTCACAGCACAAAAATACAAGGAAAAAATACAAAATACATAATATGAAACAAGTGCAAACCAATAACTTCCCTCCCCTCTCCCTCCACAAACACATGAGCGTAAGCTTGTCCAAACAAAAGCGTTTTTAGCAGCCTTCGACAGCCATTAAAGTCTTGTAGCCCCTTAAAGACTTAGCTTGTTCACTGTAGCATGAGCTACACAGGAGCTACTAAAACCCTTTGAACTCATAAAGAACTTTGCTTTCCACTAGTAAGAAACTGGGTGTCCCCTTGTTCCGTCACATGAAAAGGAGATCTGTTTGGTCCTAAAGCTTGCCTACGCTTGCCCAAGCAAGCGTCGGGGGGATGGGTAGAATCTTAGAATTCTAGAGTTGGAAGGCGGACCCTGAGGGTCCTCTGGTCCAAACCCTCTTTTGCCCAACGTGGGACTCGAACCCACGGCCCTGAGATTATAAGAGCCTCTTGCTCGACCGACTGAGCTGTCCCAGCCTGACTTCTCCTGTGTCTCGTTGCAGAAGGCCGTGGGCGGGAAGAAGGACCGCTCGCTTTTCCTCTTCACGGACCTGCTCGTCTGCACCACCCTGAAACGCAAGTCGGGGTCTCTGCGGCGAAGCTCCATGAGCCTGTAAGTGACCGACCCCCAAAGCCCACCCAAAGTTGTCATGCGATTGACAGCTCGAGGGACATGTCTGCGATGGACTGGGGGGGGAGGTAACCAGCTGGGGAACCCCCAAGGGAAGAAGGCTCAGAGCCCGGGGATTGGTGGTGGGACAGTGATGAGTGGTCAGAGGGAGAAGCCTGGGAGGAGGAGGCGTCGGTAGATGGAGAGGGAACAGGGCTTAGTGAGCGGGGAGAGTCTGTGGCAGAGAGGCGGCCAGAATTAGAGGGAGAAGCAGGAGAGGAGGAAGGCCGAGAGGAGTCCGGCTGGTCACAGTCACGGGTGTCTGTGGGAATGTTCAGGAAGGCAGGAGAGGATATATTGTTTATTAATATCCTTCCTAACTTGCGTTAGCAAGTTCCTTTATTTAGCAGAGTTTACATTCCCCTTTTAATGCACAGCGGGTAGCTGGTTGCAGGCTTGTTTAAGCCTCTCACTATCATACAATTCAGTATTGAATTGTATGTTCCTGGTAAGTTCCCCTTTGTATCCCTCTTAAAAGAATGCACACACGGCAATCTTATTTAAAGTCAATAAAAGTAGTTTACTCACATTCAGTTCGCAGTTGGATCCCTGAAGGCAGACTTAGTTACAAAATATATACGTGTGCAGCTATCCCATATGGAGATAGTCCCAGTGTCCTCTGTTGGCTGGAAGTATCTCTAGGTAAAAAAGTTGCTCCAGTGATGGAGAGAAGTCAAAGAGAGAGAGAGTGCTGCGTGCCTTGTGCTTTAGTTACCTGCACAGGTAAGGTCACGCCCACCTCTGGTCAAATGCAAGAGGGAGTGTGTCCCAGCCCAGGAGGAAACAGGAAGTTGCAACTGGCTGGACCAAACATCCCCTTGCATGTCCACTCTAGGAAAACAAGGAAAGTTGCACTTGACTGCTACTTATGTATCACATCCCACGTATCCCAGTGTCTCCCAATCCTGCAACAAACTCCCCTTCCCCTAGTCTCCCAGGACCAGAAGAGGCATGAAGCGGCAGGAGCAAAGGCAGACACACAAGCACAGTCTTCCATTGCTTGGGGAAAGCCCAGAAGAGGAAGGGAGTTATATAAATCTGTGGGGAGATGGGGGCCAATTGATTTCATGGGCCGAGACCTCCTTTGCTCATTAGGCCTGACAGCCAAGCCTGTGCAGATCGTGTTTTTTTTCTAATAAATAGCTAACTTCCAACTTGAATGGTGTGATTTACAACCATAATAATTGCAAAGGACAGGCATCTTATCAGGAGCCAGACTGTTTCTCAGCTCCCATGGGGACCATTTCTGTCCATAAGGCACAGGCCCAAACCACGCCTATCTGTCCCACACCTGATGTCAGGTGCGGGTTAGCCAGAGACATGGCTGCCAATGAATAACCACTGTGGCATAACCGGGGGTGCCTGGTAGCCCCAAGGCAGCTGGGATATGCCACAGCATTGAGTTCTCCATTGGGAATTCTGTCGCACTGTTGGTGCTGAGTGCGAGTCCTGCTTTCAGCAGGGGTTGGCTGTTCTTTGGAGTTCCCCGTCGGGAACTTCAGGATCCAGCTCAATGGCTGGGAGAGGCCCCACCCCTAGTAATGAAATGCAGCAAAAAAAATAGGGTCCATCTTAGCCAAGAATGCACAACTGGCAAGCAAGCGTGCCTAATATTGGAGGCATCTCAGAAATCTAGGTTTTGCACACAAGTTAGAAAATTGGCTAGGCCCTGCCTACAGGCTTAGCATCTTGATCAAGGGAAGAAGGAAGACTTAAGATCCAAATGGAAGGTGTTCACCTTTAAAGTAGGCCAATAAGGCCACTTGGTGGTTGCATTCAGTACTGCTCCCGTTCTTAGTGTTACGTGATTTTTCTTTGCAGTTACACAGCAGCCAGTGTGATCGACACAGCCAGCAAGTACAAATTGCTCTGGAAATTTCCGCTGGAAGACCTGGACATTGTGAAAGGTCTGTTGCTGCCGGTGTTGTTCCTTTTCAGACTGCACAAACGGCTCTGCGTCCAGAGGATACCCGAGCGTTGTTCAGAAACAGGAATCTATAAAACACAATGCAGACAATAAAACAGTGTCGAAACGCACGGACCTACAGGGATTTAAAGCTGCAGGAAAAAAATTAATACATTTTGGGGGGAGGCTTAAGAGGAAAACCTTGAATGCAGCTCAGCGGCCTTGGCAGCTGATGCAACACTTTGAACAGCGGGACCTCGGTTTTCGAACATCTCCATTGACGGATTTTTCAGCTTTTGAACGCCGTAAACCTGGAAGTAAACGCTTCGGTTTTTGAACGCTTTTCGGAAGTCGAACGTGCCACGCAGCTCAATACGCACTTTTCCGTATTGAATTTTCCGTATTGAGTTTCGGTTTCCGAACGTCTCTGAACTCGAACGGTCTTCCAGAACGGATTACGTTCGAAAACTGAGGGGCCGCTGTATCGTCGATAGGTTGCCCGGAAAGCAACAACGCAGCGGAGTTTTGCACGAGCTGCAGCTTCTGCGCCAAGTTGTTGTTGTGCCATGTGGCTCGGGATCGCCAATCGGGAACGGCAACCACAACCTTTAGAAACACACAGTTTACATGTAAACCACCTCCTGCCCGCATTAAATTGGGGTTCGTCAATTTAAAGTGAAGGGTGTCACTTGCAATAACTGGTGCAACGAATACATAAATTTATGGAGTATCGGCGCTGGTCTTTCATGTGGCCTAGCCGCTTGCCTCTTAATCGCCGCATTTTTAAACCTCCAAATGGTACTATATAAAGTCGATGTTTCGTGTTACATCAGAACAAGCAGTAGATACTGGGAAATGCAGCTGGCTTAGATCTCCAGCCTCCTTGCCTGAGACGAATGCAGTGTGATGTGTGATTTCTGTCCAACTCTAGGGGCTTCTCAATCGCCCAATCGCGAGAGCATCCAGAAAGCCATCTCCCGCCTGGATGAAGACCTCAGCACCCTTGGCCAAGTTAGCAAGCTTTCAGAGACCCTCAGCTTCCCCCATCAGGTGAGAACCATCGAGGTTGTCGGGGCGAGTACAGGCGTTTCGTAAAACCATTTTTAGTTTCAGGGACGTGGGTGGCGCTGTGGGTTAAACCACTGAGCCTAGGGCTTGCCGATCAGAAGGTCGGCAGGTTCGAATCCCCGCGACGGGTGTGAGCTCCCGTTGCTCGGTCCCAGCTCCTGCCCACCTAGCAGTTCGAAAGCACGTCAAAGTGCAAGTAGATAAATAGGTACTGCTCCGGCGGGAAGGTAAACAGTGTTTCCGTGCGCTGCTCTGGTTCGCCAGAAGCGGCTTAGTCATGCTGGCCACATGACCCGGAAGCTGTACGCTGGCTCCCTCGGCCAGTAAAGCGAGATGAGCGCTGCAACCCACAGTCGTCCGCGACTGGACCTAATGGTCAGGGGTCCCTTTACCCTTTACCTATATTCTAACAAGACCACCAGAATGGCTTCCATTTAAAGATTTTTTGTGTGAGTGTGTGTGTGTAATTTTTATTAAATTTTCTGTTTTACAATTTAAAATATTCATTTAAACAACCTTAAAATATCAATGACTTCCCTTCTTCTCTTTCCATGGTTCATTTTTCATATCAATAAATCCCTGCGTATTTTACATAAACTAAACCATTCAGTATTCCATTATTACATCCATCAAAACTTATTTACACTGTTGAATTTATCTTAATGCTGCCATTTTCAAGTGTACACAATCCCCCCCCATATATTCAATAAACATTTTCCAATCTTCTCTAAACATATGTTCTTCTTCTTCTCTTATTTTATATGTTAAGTCAGCAAGCTGTGCATATTCCATCAGCTTAAGTTGCCATTCTTCTTTGGTTGGGACCTCGCTCTTTTCTCATTTTGGGGGCTAACAAAACATGCGCCGTAGTAGTGGCATACATAAATAAAGGTTATTGAAATATTAAAATATACTGTATTTTTTGCTCCATAAGACGCACTTTTTTCCTCCTAAAAAGTAAGGGGAAATGTCTGTGCGTCTTATGGAGCGAATGCATGGTCCCTGGAGCCGAATTGCCTAGGGGCCAAAAGCAGATCGTGCTCTTTTTTTTACAAAGAGAGAAGGGGGTGTTGAAAGGAAGCCGCTGAACAGCTGTTCAGCAAGTGATCGGAGAGAGATAAGGCTCCCTTTCCAGCCCTGCCCCCTTGCCCAGGCCTCCATTGTTGAATGCAGAGGGAGGCTGTTTGTTTCCCCAGCGACATGTGACTGGCTGATTAGATTATCTGTCTGGAAACTGTAGAAATGGCTGTAGGACTAGAAGCTGCAGAACTGTGAGTTGAACCCCATAAAAACGGGCTTTTCCTCTTTGCAAAAAAAAGCTGCACCACTTTCAGCTGATCCTCAAAAAAAACCAGGGCTTTCCTCCTCTAAAAACTAGGTGCGTCTTATGTTCAGGTGCGTCTTGTGGGGCGAAAAATACGGTGCCAGCTCTAAAAGTAACAAACCAGAAAGGCAGCAGCATTTAAACCTCCACAAATGCTTTCCAGAAGGAAAGAATAAATTAGCAACCTTCTAAAATCAGGAAGATTTTAGTCAGCTCACCCTGGGGAGAGAACTCCACATCTGTGGTGCCTCCACCAAAAAGGCCCTGTCCTTGATGCCTTCCAGTTGGGTCACCTCTAAATGTGGAGCTTGGAAATCAAAGCTCTTGTACCAACCCGGTTGATAAGGGCTAAAGGTTGCCCTTACAGGCTCGTGGGCTGTTGCCACTGCATAATACGGACTAGAAACCTGCCGCGGCATTTTGTTCCACAAAGTCCATGGTGTTCTCCCAGCTAATGCCGGCATTTGTGTCCGCTCACCCTCAGAGCCTGGATGACGTCATCAAGGACCTGATGGCTGCCATCCACCGTGAACTGGCGGAGAAGCAGTCGCTTTCCTTCACCCAGTCTTTCCCGCCCAACAAAATGGAGCTCACAGCAACCAAGGCGGACGGCACGGAGTCCTACATCTTCGAGTTCCCCAACCCAGACGCGCGCCATAGCTTTGAGCAAGCCTTCGAGGACACCAAGAAGAAACTAGGTCCTTTGTCTTGAGTGTTTTGGGGTTTTGTTTTCGATATTGTAGGGTTTTGGGTTTGTTTGTTTTTACTGCTTTACACTGTTTTAATGTTTTGGGGTAGGGAGCGCTTTGTAAAGGCCCGCAGAGAACTCTTGCTGTGGAGCAGCCGCACACATCATGCGGTCAATAAAGCTCATAATGCTTGCCATCAGTTCACAAGAGCGCTTCTCGGACCTGTCCCTGCACATAGAAAACTAGTGTGTCAGTATGAAGCTGAAGTCTGTCTCCCTGAAATACTAGCTTTCTGTGTGTGTGGATTTGTATTTTTAGGGGGGGCATTCGGCCACTTGAGTGCAGTCTGAACTGACAGAGCCTCTGCACAAGTTGTCTTCCTCACCTGCTTCTTTAGGCCTTTAGAAGTAGCTCTGAAGAGAGAGGTTGGCCAAAAAATGTGCTGTCGTGCTCCTCCCTCAACCAAGAGCTCAGCCCAAGACATACTCTGTCTTGCCTCTGCAAGATCAGCCCCTATGGAGGGGTTGATCTGGAGCACAAATAGGTGTGTGGGGCGGTTCCCCCCCTAACACACCCCCTCTCTGTAGGTGCTCCTGCGGCACTGATGAACAACCTGCAAGGCTTTATCCCCAGTCAAATTGACCACTTGCTTCCACCGCAGGATCAGCACTATTTGCAAACTGTCGCTGACAAATAGCGTGGGCAGCGAAAATGTTTGCGAACATGCTGTGGCATCACAACAGCTCAGCCAGTGGCTGTGGAGTCTTAAGAGACGAGAACCAGGGAACGGTCAGATTTTAGAAGTGGGGTAGATAGATTCAAGATGGCTGCTCACTATCGTGACTCCACAGAGCTACAGTGGATTGCGCCGCAAATCAGACCGCGCTACAGGTTTGTTTTTTGTTTTCCTTTTCATAACCAGCTTCCTACAAAAACTGCCTGGACCCTGAGTTCCTGAAGGCGATTCCGATCATGAAAACACGGAGTGGGATGCAGGTAGGTCCAAGCTTTGCAAACCAAATTCACGCAGTTCATCTGCTGTTTGTTGCTACCATTTCCATATTAACTGTCTGAAACCATCGTTCAATTTGCTGATTGTTTAGAAAACACAAACCGTCAGCGCACCTCATTTAATTCTACTGCACTTTGAATGAAGACCGTTGCCACCGATGCTTCAAAAGCACCTCTACCTAAAATCTTAACTGTTGGCTTGCTGGAGCTGGTTGTTGTTGTTTTTCCATTTGTTTTTTTAATATTAAAAAATAATTTTATTTCAAAATCACAAAAAACCACATGCAAACATCATGTTTCAGAAATAACACATTCAAATTCTAAATTCATATACAGGTGAAACTCAAAAAAATTAGAATATCATGGAAAAGTCCATTTATGTAAGCAATTGTTTTCATTAGCTACTGGAGTTTAATATATGAGATAGACTCATGACATGCAAAGCGAGATATGTCAAGCCTTTGCTTGTTATAATTGTGATGATTATGGCGTACAGCTGATGAAAACCCCAAAGTTGAAATTGTTAATTTGGGGTTCTCATCAGCTGTACGCCATAATCATCACAATTATAACAAATAAAGGCTTGACATATCTCGCTTTGCATGTCATGAGTCTATCTCATAGTTTCACCTTTTAAGTTAAATTACTGAAATAAATGAACTTTCCCATGATATTCTAATTTTTCGAGTTTCACCTGACTCGAAACTGAGACAGTGACTGATACAGACATGAACTTGTAGCTCTGCACTGTAAATAGTATGCACAATAAAACTGCTAAAAGACAGGAACGG
The DNA here is from genome assembly GCA_900245905.1 of Lacerta viridis. Taxonomy (NCBI): domain Eukaryota; kingdom Metazoa; phylum Chordata; class Lepidosauria; order Squamata; family Lacertidae; genus Lacerta; species Lacerta viridis. Next base: position 14,238 of record OFHU01000595.1, on the reverse strand, counting down.
AGTCTTGGCTGTTTACTCATGAGCAACCACCCAGTGGACTTTACATGGTTTCTGATTTTCCCAGTCAAGTTTTGCCATTTTGGCATAGTCCATCACCTTCATCGGCCACTCCTCTCTGGTTAGAACTTTTCTCCATCTCTGTGCCAGTAACATCCTCGCTGTTGCCTTGGAATCTCTGTACCTAAAATGCCTAACAAAAAAAGCCTCCGGTTTTCCCCACAAATGTTATTTTAAACATTTTTTTTGATTCATTGTAAATCATTTCCCAGAATGCTTTAGCTATCTTGCACGTCCACCTTCTCTTTACATTTCCAGCAAACATTGGAAGCATTTCTATACATCTTTGCTAGTTTTACAGGTCTTAAATACCACCGACACGTCGTTTTCATGTAGCTTTCCTTCAACGCACAGAACGCTGTAAATTTTAAGTCTTCCCTCCATAATTTTTCCCAAGATGGAAATTGAATATTGCGCCCAATGTCTTTTGCCCATGCCAGGGAGCGCTTTTCAGGGCCTGTTTCAAAAGCAACCTGTTGTTGTTTTTTGTCCCTTCTCTGGCAGTTCTCCTGCGCCTCGCCCAGCCACAGCAACCCGGAGAACGCCTACGAGGTCTGGGTGTGCAACAGCGACGGTTACGTCGGGCAGGTCTGCCTCCTCAGTGTCAAAAAGGAGCCCATCGTCGAGGCCTGCATCGCCGTCTGTTCTGCCAGGATCCTCTGCATCGCCTCTGTGCCAGGCCTCAAGCGAAGCTTCCGGTAAGGAAGTCACCAGAAGAGGACTTGCCTGTGGGTGGTTTCATTTTTAGAATGTCTGCGGCAGCAAAGAGTCTTGTGGCCCCTGGAAAGCGAACGCATTTGCTTATGGCATAAGCCAGCCTTTCTCGACCTTGGTTCCACAGGGGATGTTAAAACTACAACTCCCATCATCTCTAGCTAGCAGGGTCAGTGGTCAGGGGTGATGGGAGTTGTAGTCCAAGAACCTCTGGTTGAGAAGGGCTGGCTTGTAAGCCTTTTGGGGGGGACACAGAACCCGCTTCCATCAGATACACACGTGGCTGGAAGCCAGGGAAACGTGTCCGGCAGGAAATGGCCAAATTAGAATTTATTTATTGTCCGCTTTATTGCATTTCTATCCTGCCTTTCCTCCAAGGAGATGAAGGCAGCCGGCGTACATCTCCTCCTCTCTGTTTTATCCTTTACAACAATAACAACAACCTATGGTTTAGTGTGCATGCACACGAAAGCTCATACCAAGAACAAACTTAGTTGGTCTCTAAGGTGCTACTGGAAGGAATTTTTTTTTATTTTGTTTTGTTTCGACTATGGCAGACCAACACGGCTACCTACCTGTAACAACAACCCTATGGAGTAGATAGATTAGGTTGAGAAGTAGTGACTGGCCCAAGGTCACCCAGTGAACTCCATGGCCGAGCGGGGATTCGAACTCTGCTCTCCCAAGACCTAGTCCAACACAGTGGGGTCAGAACCTGTGGTTTGAATATCTGAAAGATCATGTCCTTCCCTACAGACCCTCTTGGGTGTTAAAATAGGCAGAGGGGGGCCTTTTAGTAGTTCTGACACCTTTGGAAATGTGGGGGGGAGAAAGATGTCCTGGACCCAGGAAAGGATTCCTCCATTGTAGGGGGTTGGACTAGATGATCATCGGGGTCCCTTCCAATTCTATGATTATCTTAAAGGGCATTTAGTTCTGTGCTTCCTGGTTCCTGAAAGCAGGGAATCCCCAACTTCTGCAGTTCCCGTCCCCTCTTAGGCTTCCGTCCTGGTAGCTCATGTTTAGCTGTTCAGTGCAGAGACTACGCAAATACAATAAACGTAACCGTCTGCGTTACAACACAAATAAAGTCTGTTATTTACTGTATCATATTAACATATCAACAAAGATGAGACATAAAATTCAACTGAAGGACCAGAAGAGACCCAGTGGATCCGTTGCCTCTCCGATCAGCTCTTGAAAGAAATTCAAACATTTACTAAAGTCTATTCCACATGCGTTTGTTCATGTAGTCCAAAACAATCTGTATATAGGGTATTGTGATTCCATAAGATGACAAGGATTTCCGGAATATTTTATCCTTGTTCCACCATCCTGGGCTTCATCAGTGATATGAATTCAAATGTGATGTAACAAGACAGTGGATCCTTGTTGTCTTATGGAATTACAGGTGAAACTCGAAAAATTAGAATATCGTGGAAAAGTCCATTTATGTAAGCAATTGTTTTCATTAGCTACTGGAGTTTAATATATGAGATAGACTCATGACATGCAAAGCGAGATATGTCAAGCCTTTGCTTGTTATAATTGTGATGATTATGGCATACAGCTGATGAAAACCCCAAAGTTGAAATTGTTAATTTGGGGTTCTCATCAGCTGTGCACCATAATCATCACAATTTGCATGTCATGAGTCTATCTCATATATTAATTTCACCTTTGAAATTGAGTTACTGAAAGAAATGAAGCTTTCCACAATATTTTAATTTTTCGAGTTTCACCTGTACAATGCCCTACGTATGGATTGTTTTTGGACTACATGAACAAACGCATGTGGAATAGACTTTAGTATATGTTTGAATTTCTTTCAAGAGCTGATTGGAGAGACAATGGATCCACTGGGTCTTCTGGTCCTTCAGATGAATTTTATGTTTGTTGGTATGTTAATATGATACAGTATATAACAGACGTTATTTGTGTTACCACGCAGCCAGTTACCTTTATTGCATTTGTGTGGTATCTTGTACGTAGCCAAAGGTTTGCTGTTGTGTTGTTCAGCGCATAGACGCAGCTTCTCCGTCTATCTTTCGCCCATGCCTTTTCATTCTCTCCCCACCTCGCTCTGTTCCCAGGGAGCGTCCCGAACCTCTGGCCAGCCCTTCCTCAGAACCGGTTCACACGTCGATGGACGAGCCTGGCCCCCAGCAGTGCTTGCATATCTCCATTTCCGGGTCTTCTCTGGAGCTCTCGGACCCAGTGGACAGCACCAACCGAGAACTGGTCCCCTTCGACAGCGACGACACAGACGACGAGTCCTCACCGAGTCCTTCCGGCACCCTCCAGAGCCAAGCCAGCCACTCCACAATATCTTCCAGCTTCGGAAGTGAGTCGGACCGTTCGCACGGCAACGTTGAGGGCTAGTAACTTGCCCTAAGCCAGCCATGCCCCCTTCATCAGGCGCTGTCAGGGAACTGCCAATGGGCAGGGAGGAGGTGCGGGGGCTGTCGAGGGACAAAGAGCCACAGCGCCACTCTGGCAGCAGCCTCGAATCCAGCGAGGAAAGCAGGGTATGCCTTAGTGGGGAGGAGCAGCAAACAGATAGTTTGGTGGGACCAGGGCACGGGGATGCTACAGAGCCCCGACACGCACTTGGAAGAGGGGAGGAGCAAAGCGCAGTCGCGCTTACATCACCCCAGGTGCGTAGAGGGATGAAACATAAGGATTCTAGGAGGAGATTCGGAATACCGAAACTTTTATGTTGGGGGAGGAACCGGCAGAAGGCCACTCCCGGATTCTGGTATGGACTCGAGCGGTCATGAACTCTGGAGGCTCTGCTTGTAAATAGCTTGTAAATAAACTGTTATATAAGTTATCCAGACGCATCGGACTCTTTACTCCCGAGGAGGCACCACAGCAGCCTTACAGGTGCCCTTCTGTCGCTGAGCATATTTTTGAACCCGAGCACCTCTCCTTTCCAAACCCAGCTCTGCATCTATGCAGAGTATTGTCGTAACAAACAATTCCTTCTTAGGAACGACTCTTCGGCTTCCTTGTGCAAGCTGGCAAAGTACAAACATTAATTTTTTTAAATAAATTTTTATTAAACAAATTTAACAAAACAAATTATCAATCAATACAATCATTTCCCCCCTTTTATTCCCTCCCCTCCCTCCCTCCCTCCCTCTCCTCCCCACCCTCCAAAGACTTCCCTCAGCTCCCCTCTCTGATTTGTTTGTACCTATTGTTCTCTGCATGTTATAAATCATAATAATGGAGATAATGGGGGTGGGTTAGGAGCATGCTTGACTCCTTTGAGGACTGGTTATAAGAAATGTATAAAAGTCACAGCAGAAACTGGTAATTGAACAGGCGGTGCGTAGGGAAAAGCGATGAGATTTTGAAATGCAAGTTAGAATTGTCGCCGTACTGGGAGCGGCAAAGGGGGGAAGAAAACGGAGGGAACACCTGGGGGTTGGGAAGTCAGCTTTGGACACAATTTGTTATCAGTTATGGAAAATCAATTTAAAAAATTGGTAAAGAAAGAGAGAAATTCCTCTGACGTAGTTCCAGCTTAACTAAATACTAACAGTCTAGATTTGAAACAAAATTTAAAAAAAATTCCTTCCAGTAGCACCTTAGAGACCAACTAGGTTTGTTATTTAGCAGTTCAAAAGCACGCCAGGTGCAAGTAGATAAATAGGTACCACTCCGGCGGAAAGGTAAACAGCATTTCCATGCGCTGCTGTGGTTTGCCAGAAGCGGCTTAGTCATGCTGGCCACATGAAACGGAAGCTGCCTGCGGACAAACGCCGGCTCCTTGGCCTATAGAGCGAGATGAGAGCTGCAACCCCAGAGTCGTCCGCGACTGGACCTAATGGTCAGGGGTACCTTTACCTAAGTTTTTACTGGTATGAGCTTTCATGTGCATGCACAGAAATATATAAATAATAATAATAATAATAATAATAATAATATATAATAATAATAATAATAATTTTATTTATACCCCAGCCACTCTGGGCGGCTTCCAACAGAACATTAAAATGCAATAATCTATTAAACATTAAAAGCCTCCCTAAACAGGGCTGCCTTCAGATGTCTTCTAAAGGTCTGGTAGTTGTTTTTTCTTTGACATCTGGTGGGAGGGCGTTCCACAGGGCGGTGCCACTACCGAGAAGGCCCTCTGCCTGGTTCCCTGTAACTTGGCTTCTCGTAGCGAGGGAACCGCCAGAAGGCCCTCGGCACTGGACCTCAGTGTCCGGGCAGAATGATGGGGGTGGAGACGTTCCTTCAGCTATACCAATAGCAAACTTAGTTGGTCTCTAAGGTGCTACTGGAAGGATTTTTTTTATTTTGTTTTGACTATGGCAGACCAACACGGCTACCTACCTGTAACGAGAAGTCTAGATTTGATGTGCATTTGGTAGTGAAGCTGACAAATAAATTGGGTTTAGAACTGAAAATGAACTGTTAGGTTTCATTGACCAAGCCAGGGGCCTTCCTTGAGTTTGGAAGGTTCCTTGCTAGTTCTGTTTGCCTCTCGTTTGCCAGATGAGGAGATCCCGAGCTCTAAAGATGCAACGGCTGAGACAACCAGCTCGGAAGAGGAGCAGGACCCTGCCGGCTTCCTTCCTATTGCCACCACTTTCGCCCAGAACAGCGACAGCCCCATGGACGGCCGGGCCTTGAGGCGGTCAAGTCGAGGGTCATTCACCAGAGGCAGCCTGGAAGACCTGTTGAGCATCGACCCAGAGGCCTATCAGAGTTCCATGTGGTTGGGGACAGAGGATGGCTGGTAGGCAGACTGCGCCTTGAAATCTTTTCAGACTCTTCCCCCCCCCCCAAAAAAAATATAACAAGCTAAAACTTGTCAGCTCTCGGCAAGCTCCCTTAGCTACTGGTTTGGCTGCTGTGATGTCATGGAATGTTGAAAGGCGTTCTGATGCAGAGCGGGAAGGATCTGTCCTCGAATATTGGAAGTCAGTGCTGTGTCTTTGGCAAATCCATAAGATCTCTTTGGCCACAGGCCTGCAGTCAAGGGAGGCTAGATCCCAGGAATTTATATTTCAAAAGCAGAGCCGTCTTCTTTGGCGATTACTCGTAGCTGAGTAAGATTGTCTTCCATGAACACGATTTTAACAGTGAGTCCTTAAGTGACTGTGGAGGCCAGTTCTGGATCCACACATCCTTCCACAGTTGGGACATAGGTTTACAGGCGGGAGTTGATCACGGTGAGGGTTTGCCAAGCGTGCCTTCCTCTTAGCACGTTTCTCCCTTTGCGTCCTGAGTTCGAGTGTCTTCAAAGCCCATGACACCTTTGGTAAAGGCTGTTCTCCAATTGGAGCGCTCGCAGGCCAGTGTTTCCCAATTGTTGGTGTTTATACTACATTTTTTTTAGATTTGCCTTGAGAGAGTCTTTAAACCTCTTTTGTTGACCACCAGCATTACGCTTTCCATTTTTAAGTTCGGAATAGAGTAGTTGCTTTGGAAGATGATAATCAGGCATCCAAACAACATGACCAGTCCAACGAAGTTGATGTTGAAGACTCATTGCTTCGACACGAGTGATCTTTGCTTCTTCCAGTACACTGGTGTTAGTTTGCTTAAGTCAGCAAAGCACTGATTTTTCTCCCTACAAACCAGCCAGAGTCTCATGTCTGCTTCCATTCTCTTTGATTTGCAGTATCCATGTCTACCAATCCTCGGACAACATCCGCAACAGGAAGAATAGCATGAAGATGCAACATTCGGCCTCTGTGACGTGCATTTTGTAAGTGGAGCTTCACGCGGGGTGTACTGAAATGCAGAATGTATGATAAGTGAGCACAGAATCCAGCTTCTTGAGAAACCCAGCTTTCTTTTTAAAGCAACTTTTTAGACCACAGGGCTGAAAATCTGCACGCAAAACGGTTTCCTTAAATTGCAAAATCCAAAAGTTTCTGAATAAAATTTTCAGCAGTGAGGCAAGGAGGGTTCCAGGGTCCTTGCTCCACTCTCGGCTTGCAAAAAGCAGAATAAATTATTTTTAAAAGGCAGGAAATGAGGATGTTCGTATTTAGTCGTGTGAGCCCTCACCTTCAAGATGAAGGGGTACAGCTCAGACGCAGGACTTTGCTGCTGGGTTAATTGTACCAAGAAATTCATACCGGTATTGTACCGTATTGGGCTGAATATAAGCCTCACTTTTTTCCCAAATTCTGACCGTGAAAAGTTAAAGTGCAGCTTAAATTTGCGACCTTACAAAAACTGGCTTTTTTACGATATCACTGCTGAAACAGACAGACGGTAAAACAGAACGGGTGTGAGTGCCTGCAGAATTTTAAGGGAGCGGCTTTTATTTGGGTACAGTGGCACCTCAAATTACAAACGCCTCAGCTTACAAACGCCTCAGGTTACAAACGCTTCAGGTTACAAACTCCGCTAACCTGGAAGAGTTACCTCGAGTTGAGAACTTTGCCCCAGGATGAGAACGGAAATCGTGTGCCGGCGGCGCAGCGGCAGCAAGAGGCCCCATTAGCGAAAGCACGCCTCTAGTTAAGAACAGTTTCAGGTTAAGAACGGACCTCCGGAACGAATTAAGTTCGTAACTAGGGGTACCACTGTACTGTCTCTCTCCCCCCCCTTTTGAATTTTAAAGGTACGGTTTATATTCGGGTGTGGCTTATATTCAGGCCAATACGGTATTCTGCAAATCCACCTCTAAGCAGTTAAAGCGATGGAGGCGACGAAACGGCTACCCCGGGGCAATCCTGCTCTCCCTCTAGCATCAAAAGGAGATGGGTGGAAAACATTTGCGATGGCATTTGCTCCCCGATCTCAGAATGACTAAGCTCTGAATCAGTTAGCTCACCTGGGAAATTAATGCTTTTAAGCACAAAGGTGCCCCCCCATATTAATCGCCATTCATGATTAAACTAGCTGGCCCAGCCACACCTTGCTGTGGCTCTCCCCCCCCCCATTCTCGCCTGGTTTCCCACACGTTATCCCGATGAACTTAAGCCTGCCTCCTCTCAGTCTTTCTCTCCCGTTTTTGCTTGCCTCCCCACAGCTTCTCCTGTTGAACTCCCGCCTGTCTCTTCTCCGTATTTCCCGTTTTTGCCTGCCTCCCCACAGCTTATCCTGTAGAACTTCTGCCTACCTCCTCTCCATCTTTGCCCCTGTTTTCGCCTGCCTCCCCACAGCTTCTGTTGAACTTCCGCCTGCCTTCTCTCCATATTTCCCCCGTTTTTGCCTGCCTCCCCGCAGCTTCTCCTGTTGAACTTCCATCTGCCTCCTCTCTGTATTTCCCCCGTTTTCCCCTGCCTCCCCGCAGCTTCTCCTGTTGAACTTCCAACTGCCTTCTCTCCATATTTCCCCCGTTTTCGCCTGCCTCCCCACAGCTTCTCCTGTTGAACTTCCAACTGCCTTCTCTCCATATTTACCCCGTTTTCGCCTGCCTCCCCACAGCTTCTCCTGTTGAACTTCCAACTGCCTTCTCTCCATATTTACCCCGTTTTCGCCTGCCTCCCCACAGCTTCTGTTGAACTTCCGCCTGCTCTCCATATTTCCCCCCGTTTTTGCCTGCCTCCCCACAGCTTCTCCCGTTGAACTCTCGCCTGGCACCTCTCCATCTCCCCCCCCACTTTCACCTGCTTCACTAGAGCTTCTCCTGTTGAACTTCTGCCTGCCTCTTCTCTGTATTTCCCGTTTTTGCCTGCCTCCCCACAGCTTCTCCTGTTGAACTCCTGTGGTGTGATTTGTTCCCCTCCCCCGCACTCTCCCTGGTCACCCCGAAACTCTGTTGTATAATTGCAAATGGCGTGAGGCAAGGAGTTGTCTTTGCGGCGGCAGTTGAAGCGTGTTCTGGCCACTCCCCCGCCAGCAGCCTATTGGCTGAGCTGACCTCAAGTTCCGCTCCCCCTCCCTCCCTGTCTGTTGTTCTATAGTGTGCTGCGTTTTACGTCCACTGGAGGGCGCTATGTTTTTTTGTACAAAATCGCATTTTTAGGTTTGATAGGTGTGGTTTTTCTTCAATGTAAGTACATCAGATCACTCCCATATTGCCATGGAACGTTGTGTCCAAATTTGAAGGCAATCGGTCAAGCGGTTACGGAGCAAGGCTTTCGCCAACAAACACCCAGCTTGAACATTTATATATACAGGTGAAACTCGAAAAATTAGAATATCGTGGAAAGGTTCATTTCTTTCAGTAATTCAACTTAAAAGGTGAAACTAATATATGAGATAGACTCATGACATGCAAAGCGAGATATGTCAAGCCTTTTTGTTATAATTGTGATGATTATGGCATACAGCTGATGAGAACCCCAAAGTTGAAATTGTTAATTTGGGGTTCTCATCAGCTGTGCGCCATAATCATCACAATTATAACAAATAAAGGCTTGACATATCTCGCTTTGCATGTCATGAGTCTATCTCATATATTAAACTCCAGTAGCTAATGAAAACAATTGCTTACATAAATGGACTTTTCCATGATATTCTAATTTTTCGAGTTTCACCTGTATATATAGATTAGGAGTTGCTGTATCAGTGTGGACATGGGTGACCCTGACTTTTGCTTAGCCCTGCACATTGTACCACACATTTGATTTCAAGCTGACGTTCTAAAGCCCATTGCTTTCCCCCCACAGGTATCTGGATAACCAGGTGTTTGTGTCGCTGGCGAACGGAGAGCTCATTGCCTACCAGAGAGAAGCCGGTGAGTTATTTGACCGTGAAGCTGCTTTCAGGAAGGCTCTAATTGCAGGTTCGATCCCTGTATGTATTGCAGGGGGTTGGACTAGATGATCCTCAGGGTCCCTTCCAACTCTATGATTCTATGAATTCTGGGAACGAGGCAGGGTGTAGCAAGACACCTTCCTGGCCATGTCGCTGCAGAGGAGGACCACTCAGGTGCTGTGACCCTCTGGGCCTAGAAAGTCACGGGCTTAGAGAGCGAGCGGCGACAGAGGGTTTAAAAAAACCTTTGTGTGGATGCTCGCAGGAGCTTATAGCGGTGTTTGGTGGGAGACACTGATGCTGTCTCATAGCAACAGGGAGCGTTCCTCCGCACCAGGAAAAATACACAAGGTGTTCCTCGCTCCCATTTCACAGAAATCGCCTGGAAGCTGCATGCACATTTTGAACCGTAGCTTTATTTGTAGGAGGACTGCTAGAGACTTACTTTAAAAAGAAAAGAAAAGTGAAAGCTTGGAGTCTGGGGCACCTGTAGAAGCTTCCAAGGGCACCCTGGCGCCCATGGGCACTGGGTTGCCAACCCCTGCTGTAGAATGAGCCGGTAGACCGTACTGGGTGGGATAGTCACATTTTGGAGCGCCCCTCTGCGTCACAAACTTTCAAATGGAAAACCAACGTAGCAGGTGAAGAGGTGGAAGTCATCGTTCTCCCTGGTGTGCTAGTTTTCTGTTGCGGGGACTTTTCACGTGGATGCGAACTCAGAGCTGGAACCCACCAGCCAGAGTCCAAGGTGGTGCAGCCCTTTCTGCCCTCTCAGTGTTTTATGACACTCCATTCTCTTTTTTAAAAAATAATAATTTTTATTTGCTTTTACAAGCATAGCGTAGAGTTATAACAATACCAAGCCAAATATCCACATCAAGAGATTTATCTGAATCTCTTAGACTTCCCACCATCCTTTCCATGGGTCCTATTATCATCATTTTCAGCTGCTTATTATTTCAACATCCATATTTTAAGTCTAGCCATATTATCCAATGTATTTGTGGCATTACAAGTGTTGTTAAAATCCTGCTAATGTTTTCATTTGCCTACAGTGGTCTCTTAAATGAATTACCATATTTTTCGCTCCATAAGACGCACTTTTTTCCTCCTAAAAGTAAGGGGAAATATCTGTGCGTCTTATGGAGCGAATGGTGGTCCCTGGAGCTGAATTGCCCAGGGGCCAAAAGAGGATCATGCTTTTTATTTTACAAAGAGAAAAGGGGGTGTTGAAAGGACCCCGCTCAGCAGCTGATCAGCAAGAGATCGGGAGAGAGATAAGAGTCCCGGCTCCCTTTCAGCCCCGCCCTCTTGCCCAGGCCTCCATTGTTGAATGTGCTGCAGAGGGAGGTTGTTTGTTTCCCCAGCGACATGTGACTGGCTGATTAGATTATCTGTCTGGAAACTGTAGAAAAGGCTCCCTTTCCTTTAGAAGCTGCAGAAATGTGAGTTGAACCCCATAAAAACGGGGCTTTTCCTCTTTGCTTTTCCCCCTTTGCAAAAGGAGCTTTGCTTTTCCCCCTTTGCAAAAAAGCTGCAAAACTTTTAGCTGATCCTCAAAAAACAGGGCTTTTCCCTTTGCAAAAAAGCTGCAAAACTTTTAGCTGATCCTCAAAAAAACAGGGCTTTTCCCTTTGCAAAAAAGCTGCAAAACTTTTAGCTGATCCTCAAAAAAACAGGGCTTTTCCCTTTGCAAAAAAAGCTGCAAAACTTTTAGCTGATCCTCAAAAAAACAGGGCTTTTAGAGGAGGAAAACCAGAAAAATATTTTTTTCTTGTTTCCTCCTCTATAAACGAGGTGCGCCCTATGGTCCGGTGCGCCCTATGGAGCGAAAAATACGGTATAAATCTTTCCCATTCTATCTTGGAACTTTTGTCTTCTTGGTTCCTGAGCCTTCCAGTTGGCTTTGCCATTTTGCCGTAGTCCAACAGCTTAATTCACCATTCCTCTCTGCTAGGGACTTTACCTTCTTTCCATCTCTGGGCTAATAGCATCCTTGTGGCCACCGTTGCATACATGAAAAGTCTTTTCTGCTCCTTTGGAATCTCGGTACCCTCCATTCTCACCTTATTCTCCGGCATGTTTAAAATTCTGTGGAGAAGAGAAACCTCTGACACCTTATTCCCCCGTCTCCCTTCTCTCTCTCTTTTCCAGGACGCTTTTGGGACTCTCAGAACTCCAAATCCCTCTCCCTGGGCTCTCCCGGCAGCCCTGTGACCAAAATGGTGGCCGTGGGCGGCAAGCTTTGGTGCGGATGCCAGAACCGTGTCGTCGTCCTTAGCACATCTTCGTTGCAGCAGGAGGTACGGAGGAAACTGCTTCTCACCTTCCATCTCCCCGCATACTTACTGGCTCCGCTGAATAAGTGTCCCAGGAGACACAGGGAGGGGGGGTGCGACGACCTCGGCACCTCAGTTACCGCTCACACCGATGTGCCCGCTCTCGCTTAAATATATCACCCCCACCTCACTGAAACAACAATTTTACCCGAAGGCTTAAAAACGAAAACCTAACTATCCCAGCGTATCGTGTGGGGGGATCTTTGTGAGGGGGAATAATCAATAAGTTGGCGTTACAGGTAGGTAGCCGTGTTGGTCAGCCATAGTCAAAACAAAATAAAAATAAAAAATTCCTTCCAGTAGCACTTTAGAGACCAACTAAGTTTGTTCTTCGTATAAGTTGGAATCTCAAGTGGGTGTTCTTTATATAAGCAATAAAGATTTATTGTTAAAAAGTACAAGTACAAGGACGCGGGTGGCGCTGTGGGTTAAACCACAGAGCCTAGGGCTTGCCGATCAGAAGGTCGGCGGTTCGAATCCCCGCGACGGGGTGAGCTCCCGTTGCTCGGTCCCTGCTCCTGCCCACCTAGCAGTTCGAAAGCATCAAAGTGCAAGTAGATAAATAGGTACCGCTCCGGCGGGAAGGTAAACGGTGTTTCCGTGCGCTGCTCTGGTTCCAGAAGCAGCTTAGTCATGCTGGCCACATGACCCGGAAGCTGTACACCGGCTCCCTCGGCCAGTAAAGCGAGATGAGCGCCACAACCCCAGAGTCGTCCACGACTGGACCTAATGGTCAGGGGTCCCTTTACTTTATCTTTACAATACAAGTGGAGAAACTTAGGTTACTTCAATAATAATACAGTAGTTTCAATTCATTTTCAGAGGTTTTGGCTTTATAGTTTGGTTCCTTTCAGGCGGCACTTCCTTTCAGTACCCATTTTTAACAAATCCAGCTCCTGAGACTTTCTAAGTCTTAGGGCTCACCACACACCCCTTCCTTCACTGGGTTTTGGGATCTTTTTCCTCAGAAGAGTCTCCCCCTACTAGTTTGAGACATAAGTAGACTCCTTTCTCCTGTCTCACCCTCAGTCTCCCAGCAAGATCCGGTCCTATTACTCCTGCAGGACACTATACTCAGCCCTTCACTGTACACTCGGAGTGGATGTTTTCTCCAGAACCAGCTCTCCCTCCTCAGCACTCTTATATTTCAGCCTGACTCCTATCCTGTCTCCCTAACTCCCAACCTCTCCAACCTCCTTCCTCAACCACCTCACCTCAACCATCCTGTCTCCCTCCCAAACCTCTCCTTTTAAACTCTCCCTCCTGGAACCACAGCCAATCGGAGGCTGCCAAAAGATTCTCTGTAATGGGTTAGGATTTTGACCTCCCCACCCCCCAGTGTTTTCTAGGGAAAGCTCTTCAAAACAGCCCACTTTATAATGTTGGGTCCCATTATATTTGCCCCCACTAAAAAGGAAAGGAAAGAATGAAAGCCAAGCCAATTCACTGCCTTCTCACTGCATGATATGCATAGGGTAATGCATGACTCACTAGGGAAATAAACGAGGCAGGAAGAGAAAGAAGTACAGGGTGTCACAATGGAGTATCCATAGCTTTCTCCACTCCAAACTGGCTGCTCCACTGGCAAGAATGATCTAATGTTAATATATATGTCCCGCTGATCCAAAGGCAAAAAGCTAATCAATGGGATAAAGTGCTTAATTCTGGTTGCATCTGCCCTGGGTTTACAATGAATTACCGTATCTATTCCCCCTTGGTCTGACTCAACTGAACAATTATAGTGTCAGATATTGAACCAAAATACATTCATTTTAACTTCCCTTTCTCCAGCTAGTAGAAAGTTATTCAGCAGCACTTAAAAAAAAACCTGTGCTGCTAATAGCAAATTGAACAATCCCAAACGCACCTTTATATATCTCAATGTGAACCTCATTGCAGCACTAACTTCAAATATTATCAACATGTTTTCACCTTGATTTTTGCCATTCGTGAGATCAATGACAACCCACAGCTCTTGCCCAATATCACCCTGGGGTTCCATATCTTCAACAACTTATATAATTTAAAAAGAACATTCAAATCCGTTCTGGATCTACTTTTCAAGCAGAGAAAGAATATGCCCAATTACAATTGTGACATGAAAAATGTATTATCTGTTATTGGGGGACTCACTTCAGAATATTCCAAGCAGATCTCTACCATTCTAAGCAACTACAGGATCCCTCAGGTATGAACACTCAAGCTTCGTATGAACGATGTCCACTTGCTTCTCAATTATGCTCTATCAATCTTCCTTTTTCATAAAAAGAGTATGTAAAAAATGAGAAGTTGTTTCTCAAAAGTGGAAATAATTAATGGTTAATGGTCATGTGTTGGGATACTGATTAAAAACTAAACTTCTACACATATATTAACACCTAAATATGATTATATTTGCTCTTTGTTACATTCATACTAGAACCATTTAAAACCATAGACTTAGATT